>VCJI01001789.1:0-11511 GCA_024139395.1 Backusella morwellensis
TTCAGCACTTTTAGGTTCAATATTTTCTTTATTGTTACTCATAGTTATGGGAAGAATACAAAACTTTTTCTAAAAAAAAACTGCTGTGTTTGCTACTTTAAAATTGAAATCGGCAGTCGGTATTTTAATATACTGTATAAATCGTCATTATAGCACCAGGGTGCGGAGCTCTAGAATCAGATAATAGAACCGCCGAACCTTAAAATATATGAGGTCACCTGTCGACGGTACGATCAGATATAATTTTGTGATGTGATTGGCCAAAACAAAGGATGGTTCTTTTTCGTTTTTTTTTTCTCTTTCCAGCAAAGATATATAAAGGAGATTCCCTTTTCTTTGTTCTATATTTTTTTTATTTTCTTCAACTAAACTTCATTCTTACCAAAAAAAAATCATACCCCCTCTCTTAATTATTCATTTTTTTTTTACATAATTTCCATAAATGCAAACCATGTACACTACAACCATTCATACTAGCAAATCACCACGCTCCAACAAACCTCAGCAAAAACGTCGCTCCTCTGGTCAGAAAAAAAGCACTTTTAGTGACTATGAATCCGATCAGGATGTATATACAAGCACTGTAGATATGATCACGCCTCCTCCTTCTCCAAAGTCCTCTCCATTTATGATTTCCTTTGAAGCCAACGAACGCCTATTAACTGCAAAGCGTAACGGTCAACTCAAACCCCTCATGTCCGAATACAATGCTCTGAAAAGACAGGGACTTTTATTAACGGACCATACATTTAATTTATTTTTCGATGCCTATTCCAATATCAGACGTGATGGTGCACCTCTTACTCCAATGATGAAAGGTAATAATATAAAATAAACAACAACAAAATCGTACTTTTTGTGACTATAATACTTACCAAAATGTGTAACGTTTTTTAGTTTATGAAGACATGGTTGAACTTAAAATTATTCCAAGCAGCTCCACCTATTCCATCCTTATCCGCACACTTTGCAGACGTGATGTCGAAGTCCAAAAAATTGTTGCCATGCTAAAACGCCAAAGTGCCCGCACCGGCACCTCCAAAGTCACAAATAACACCGCCGAGTTATTGGCGGAAGAGAATTTACAAAAGGCTTTGTCTCTGTTTGAAAAAGCTGCATCTGATAACGTTACGCCCTTATTTGACGTTGAGCTTTATAACCAATTGCTTCGTGTCCTTTCCCACTATGGTAATATCAAGGATGCTTTAAATATCTATCACACATTGGAGACTTACTCTACTCCATCGTCTGCTACTTTTGCCGCTCTCATCAACCTTTTCGGCCGTGCCGGTGACCTGGACTCAGCCTTACTCTACTTTGGCAAGTTTAAGGAACTGGATGAACCCGTCAGCCCCCATGACTCTTCTTATATTTATAATGCATTGGTCGATGCTCATTTAAAATGCGATTGTCTGGAAGGTGCACTCAAGGTGGTCAGCTATGATATGTTCTATGCAGACGTCAAGATCACCACTATTCCATATAACTCTATCATTCGTTACTACTGTACCCATAACCGTATGGAAGAAGCACAGGAGCTGATTGAGTCCATGAAGAAGACCTCACCCGCACCCGATGCCAGCAGCTATGGTCCCATGCTCTCTGTCTACTGCCAGCAAGAAAATGTCGAAAAGGCCACCGAGGTCTATCATGCCCTTATCGGAACCGACATTTCCAAATCCTATGGTAACTTGGCCAATTATGCACTTTTGTGTGTAAAGAAGAAGGATAAAAAGGCGATTGAAGTGGTGAAGGGTATGCAGGTGGCCGGATTGGAACCTGATCCTGTATTGTCTGAGCGCATCATCACTTCCTTTCACGGACAAGATGGACTTGCTGCGCTCCAAGCTGTCATCAAAGCCATCCGACCCCGTTCTCTTACCAAGGGCTTACACCATATTAAGAGTGCCTCTGTGAAGCTTACTGCTGGTAACAGTGATTTCGAATACACCCTCAAGGTAGCACGTTTAATTTCACCCTTGTGCGACGAGTTGCCCCTAGAGATTGCTAGTCGCTTGGTGAAACAATTTGATAGCAGCAGCCACCTTTGTGAATCGGATTACCCCATCTTGTTTTCTGCCGCCGTCTCATCCAAATTCGACGCCGCCTTTGTGTTTACCCTCCAAAAGGGCATGTCTGAAAATAAGATGCCCGTTACTTCTACTTTGAATACATTGGTATTGGGATACTTGGAACAGATGGGCGATTTGGAGGCAATGAGTAGATGGGAAAAGCTTTTGGAGGCCGTTGAGAGTGCACCAGTGTCATTCACTTCCAAAACAGATATGGTGTCCAACAATGTGATGAAGGCTGCTGTTAATAATCAACCTCAGGTTGCACTTGATATTCTCCATTCTCAGATCATTGATGCTGGTATGATCCCTTCCCCAGAGGCCCTTCGTGATGCAATTGCCTATATTGGAAAGCAAGGTCACCTTGAGATTGCTCTCACCATGTACCACCTTTGTATTGAGTCTATTACTGCTTGCAACATGGAATCTTCTCGCTCTGAAAAGGCTGTCTATATGCTGACCAATAGTATCTTGATCGCCTATGCCCAGCAAGGTGACATGTTGAATGCCAAAAAGTACTATGAGCAAATCAAGACAATGAATCGCTATCCTGATGGCAATGGCTATGCCAGTCTCTTGCTAGGCAGTGCCAAGTGTGCTACTGATGAAGCCACCGATGCCTTGATTATTTATGACGAAGCCAAACGCCACAATGTAAAGCCCACCACTTTTTTTTACAATGTTGTTATTTCCAAGCTTGCCAAGGCCCGTAAATTAGAAGCTGCCATGAAACTCTTTGAGGAGATGCAATCCTTCAACATTTTGCCCAACTCAATCACCTACGGTGCTGTGATTTCCGCTAGTGTCCGTGCCGGTTCTGAATCTGTCACCTGCAAGTTGTTTAATGAAATGATGGCATCTCCTACCTTCCAGCCTCGCATTGGTCCCTTCAACAATATGATTCAATTTTATGTGCGCCAGCAACCCAACCGTGAAAAGGCACTCTTTTATTTCAGCGAGCTCCATCGCTGCCAAATCAGACCTTCTGCTCACACTTACAAGCTTTTAATGGAAGCCTACTGTACCATTGCTCCTTATGATATGCCTACCGCCTACCGCATGCTCGGTGAAATGCAAGAAAAGGATCATATCCGTCCCTTGGCTACCCACTATGCCACCTTGATTTACTCTTATGGTTGTCTCCAACGTGATGTCCAAAGCGCCGAGCGTGTCTTTTCTGAAATGGCCAAGCGCGGCGTTGGCAAGGATGAAGTGGTCTACCAGGCCATGCTGGATACCTTGATTAGCAACGATCAATTTAACAGTGCCGAGCAGCTCTATCAACAGATGCAGCAAGACATCCGCAAGAGTAACTGCCCCTATATTGAAAATGTGTTTATCCGTGGCTATGGTAGAAAGGGACTCCTTGGTAAGGCCAAGGCACTCTTTGATGCCATGTCGGATGATAAGATCTCCTCTGATCCCGCCATTGTGATCCGTGAACCAAGTACCTATGAGGCCATGGTCCGTGCCTGTATTGATAACAAGAACATGGCTGAGGCAAAAAAAGTCTTTGATTTGATGGTTGAGCGTGAATTCCCTGAAAAAGTGACAGCTGTTGTTGCCGAGTTGATCTCTGCTGTCTAAACTCTTTTTAACTCTTTTTATTCATACCTTTTTGTAAATACCTAAATAATAATATTAAAAACATTTTGTACATAATAATTATATGATTTATTTGTTTGATATTTTTCATTTATTAAAGTTTGGATTTTATTACTCTTGTCAAAATGAGGGAAATCTTTTTGTATTCAATACTTGACCAGGATCTTGGTTATTGTCGAGCGTTTAGTATTTGGTATCATCGCATTTCTCTCTGTAATCATGGTGATAGATCTACCATGGCAACAAAAAATTATAGGCATCCGTTTAAGCCAATCCCTCCATTTTTTAGCCTCAGAATATAGTTCTTTTTTGTATTTTTTTTACTTTTCTCTGTTGTTTACAACATGTCGACACTTTCAAACCTGCTCACTTCTGTCCCACATTGTTAATGAGTGTCTCTTTTTCCTAACAATCCTCTTTTCCTTTAAAAAACAAACGAATAATCCCGTCAACCTTTTTGTATTGGGCATAATAATCTATCGAGATTTATTTAAATACTTTATATATATATATATACTCCATCTTTTCCATCCTTCTAATAATAATAATAATAATAACAGTAATAATAAAAAAGATCGATATATTATATTATCTAAACAGGTAAACGCTCCGATCCATCCCTCGCAGTGGCAGGATCCTCATCTCCATACATGACATTTCGAATGGAAGTTCGTAGTCCGATATCCACAACAAGATCGTTCTGATAAAGCAAGTCATCCGAGTCCTCTTGTTCTCCCGATGATGAAGACGACGAAGGTGGAAGCATCAATGTCAGTCTATCTGCGCCCAGAGCATTTACAAGCGGACTTGGCACGTTGACGGTGGTGACGACGGAGCCGTTTAAAAGTAGTTGGGATGAAAGACTGGATGTGATCAGCACTCGTACAACTTGAAAAACAAATATAGTAAGATCCAACAACAGTATACGTGTCTTTGTGGGCTTATGGTCTATGTATTGTATGTATTTATGTTTATATTGTGTAAAAACAGCAACGTTCTCTCTTTTTTTCCCTTACGGTTGCCTATAAAATCAATGATAATGCCTGGCTGGCCAGGCTCCGATAACAAATGAAGCAGCATGCATAGTAGAAAGCTTGTAGAAACGAGTATAAGCGACATGCGTAGGGGTCGAGCATAGGAGCGGGGAGATAAGAGTTGCTATAAAAGCGAGAGGAAAGGATGAGTTTTACTCATGAGCTGCATTAGCGAGATTAACTTACTAATTGTAAGATTATTCTAAATATCAACACAAGAAAGCTTGAGTCAAGAAAATAGGTGTATGCAATGTCACAGTACAGCAGATAATCTAATGAACCCAAAACATCCCTCTTTCCATTCGAATTCATTATTATTCATTAAAAGAAAAAGAAAAGAAGAAAGAAAAAAAAAAGCAAACACAAAGTGCTTTATACAATAATAATAATGAAACTTTGAAAGTCACAACATGCACTTTTGTAGTGAATGCTTCAATGCAGTTGCTTTGTTTATTTAGTACTCTTTTGCTTTAAATATAAAGAAAAAAGGGTGTGTGTGTGTGCGTGTGTGTGTTTATGAGGCTGTGATCAAAGAGCCAGGTTTGCATGAATAATTTCTAACAATAAGTGAATCTGACAATATCACATAAACCCAACCAGCAGAATGAGCACTAATAACGATATGAATATTTTGTTGCGTAAATTCCCTTTTATAGTAATTGCTTTACCTTGTTCCTGGTACGGATGGCGCTACTACGAATGTACGATCAAATGATAAAGGAGTGCCTGCGTTGACATCTAAAAATTCGCCGTGCACCACCAAGTGTAAAAAAACACTGTAGGTTTGGTTTCCGGGTGTTTGCCAGGCATCTGTCATGAAGTTGTTTGCATTGGATATATCATGCTGGGTGGGTGGTAAGCTCACAAGGCGTTTGATGATGTTTTCATTGCCAATCATCAGTTTCTGACTTGGAGGCACTAGAAATAGTATGATATATAATGAGATCTGTGTATTTCTATCACAAAAACACCCTGTTCCTTACCTTGTGGGCTTCCCCAGGTATTTTGTTGTTGATAGTTTCCGCTGTTACTGAACACGCAAGAGAACACCGACTGAGCATCATATAAGACCAGCAAGGATGAGCGGTTTGTATCATACAAGGGAAAGAACTTTGATAGCAAGTCCTGGCAGGCCATTGCAGAGCTCTCGTTATCGAACCAGTTGCTCTTGACGGGAGCTGGGAGCTGCTCCATCAAGTTTTCGCTGCCAGGTAAAAAGTCTACCTCTTGAAGAGAAGGGAATCGCTTGACCAGCTCATTCATGAGTGTCGCAGGGTCCATCTTTGATAGTATTGGGTTTCCTGCCAAGATTAGTTCCCTAAGTTGTGGCAGCTTGTTTGCGAGTCGATCGAGGCCGCGGAGATCATCGATTTCATTGTCCTGTAAAGACATGTGCTGCACATTGGGGAAAAAGTCCAGCAATCCATTCATGATAGGCGTCACGCTCCTAAGCTTATTATGGGCGAATGAGATTGTTATTACCTAAAATATAGCAGTAAGTAAATAAGTAAATAAATAAATAATAAAAACAGGTTAAATGATCAACGTGATTGTATAACGAAACTTACACTCTGTCCAAACTCATTGTATGCTTCCTCCAGCAATCGAGAAAAGACGGTGGAAATATGGTGAGAGGTGTTTGGCAATGCCTCCATATCAAGCATGCCTAATTGTGGATTGAATCGCTCCTTTACAAACTCCCTCAATGCATCCGATGGCTTTGATCCGCCTCCACGGGGTTTGGGTCTGTTTGTTTGTGAATAGTCGTTGGCCACAGACCCATCGCCTTCACGTGCCAGTTTTAGCTGTTGATACATTCACGTTAGTGCGTGTCTTTCTTTTTGTTTTACCAATACGGGGCTTACATGTCCGGCTCCAAAGCTAAAGTTGTCCATTCTACATAATGCATCTGCAGCCGAGTCGTCTGCTACTGTAATTTTCATAAAATTGTGTCCATATTCAATCTACATTGTTACAATGAGTCACTTGCTTGCCCTTTTTTCTTTCGTTCTTTCTTAGCTTACATGAAGGGGTTCCCAGACAGTTTTTGATTTTCTTGTCAAGAAGCCAATGGCTTTTTCTTCAGCGCCTTTGGGGACTCCCGAAACCTAAGAAGAGGGGAAATGAGTAAATCCAGATCCAAACACAATAAAAACACTTGCTACCTTCACAACAATACCACCGCTTGGGGCGTCACTGTATCAAAGAAAAAAGTATCGTCAGCCGTTTATTTCTCTCACTCGCTTTGTTTCTGTGTGTTCTTACGTCTGCATACTGATATCTTCGTCAGCAAAACCACGGGTAAAGCGGTTTCCTCCCTGACCGCCTCTTCCTCTACCGCGGTTATTGTTAAAGGCTCTTCCGCCGCCTCTTGCGTTGTTGTAATTATTGTTATAATTATTGCTGTAATTATTGTTGCTGCTATTGTGGTTATTGTTGTTGTTCTGGAAGGGCTGGTTTCTATTGTCATTAAAGTTATTTGAGGGGCCGTTTGTGGGACCTAAGCGAGAGGAAATACTGCTGCTGTTATTGCCGCTGCTGGGCCCAAGACGAGCAGTAATGGGGACATTATTGTCAGTATTGTAATTGTCAGTGTTGTAATTGCGGTTTCCGCCGCCTCTGCCTCGTCCTCGTCCGCCTCGTCCGCCGCCTCTCCAGTTGTTGTTGTTGGACATGTTCAAAAAGTAATAAAAAGAAGTAAACAAGTTAAAAGTGACTAGAAAAAAAAATTAAGTGTATTTCTAGGATTTTTTTTAGCCCAGCAGCCAACCATATTTGGATGAAGGCTTTTTTTGTTTTCATATATGTATACACACAATAAACCCCGTTTTTTACAATCATCCCTTCTCTTTCTTTTATTGTTATTTGTATTTACAATGAATAAACTTTATTTGGCTTCATCGTCCTTCACCTCTTCAACAGTGGTGGCTGTGGACGCCAACTCGGATCTATATGATCTACGGTTTCTTGGGTGATAACCGGGTTGGCTGGAAGGGTCTGTCGAGGTATTAGTCGTGGTACTTGTGGTGGTAGCGGTGGTGGTAGCGGTGGTAGTGGTTGGGGTGGATGGAGTAGTGGCAGTAGAAGTGGTAGTAGGTGTGACTGCATTTGTTGAAGGAGTAGTAGTAGTAGTAATAGTATTAGAAGTAGTGGTGGTAGCAGCAGCAGCAGCAGAAGGAGTGGTAGAAGTGCTTAAAGTAGGTAAATTGGCAGTGGGAAAGTTACGTCTACTCAACAATGCGCCCTTAATACTTCTAATTTCGCTCTTTATGCTTTGAATGGCAGTATTGTTCGAGTTGTCATTTCTATATCTATTTGCATAAGACGACGTAAGGCCCCCATTGCTCCCAGTATAGTAATCATTACTAAAGGTGCTCTGCATATCAAGTGTGGGGTGTCTCAACACGGCAGTTCTAAAATCATCAAGCGTCGCCTTTAATTCAGTGCAACGATCATCACTCAAATCGCTTGATTTCAGTTTCAGGGTCAGCTTGTCCAGTCTTTCCGTTAAATGTTTCTGTTCTTGGACACAGTTATCCAATAGACCCAGGGTGGTGGTGCCTTTGTCCTTCTTTACAGTATTTTCCTCCAGTGATCCCTTTACCTTACTTGCCAATCTATCATATTGTCTGTATCGACCACCTTGGTAGGCACCAATCTTATTGAGCACCCTCTTCATACATTGCTGTATTATAAAGCACAGTCAGTACTATACTCTTACTACTATTATTATCATCCCATTATTACCTTGATCACCATGGCAACAGCAGAAGTGACTCCAAATGCCCCCAGGCCCAATATAACCACCCAGCCTACAAGCTGCTTTGTTGTCAAACGGGCTGGACCAGGAGGAGGGTAATATACAATCTTTGGTGGTAGTTGATAGACAGTGGTGGGTCTTATAGGCACAGACGGTTTATTATTGTTGATATTATTATTATTATTATTATTATTTACCACAGGCTAAATAGTAACAATGAATGAGGTGCATTCAAGATGACTAACGAGAAATACTAATTTTACCTGCACTGCTGCTGCTGCTGTGATATCAGTCGAGCCTGCTCGCTTAAATGCTTCTTCTATTTCTTCATCGTCCAAGCCCTTCTTCTTTAAAAACTGAATCTTCTTTTCCTTGTCAGCAGACTGGACTTTGGATGAAGTCAGGAAAGACACAGCTGATGTTAACAAGTCTTCTCTCATTGTCTGACAAAGCTTACAAAGAAAAAAAAGACAAAAGGTGGGTTGTGTGGGGAAATCCTTACTCATGAAAATGAGATGAGTTTTAAATATGGGAAAAGTCACTTTTTGAATATCAAATCATCTTGAAAAGGGAAGATGGTCAATGAAATTGCTTCTACAAGAGACAAAACCTGTTTGGCAACTACAAGTAAACGATACTGTGTTGAAAAAGAGAGATCAAATGCACATTACCCCAATATAACCGAGAAATGAAAGTGAAAGCATCATCTCATATTTCTTTATAAAAGACTTGGAAGATTTTCACATGTTATTACAACTTTCTGAAGCCCAAACAAATCTTTCAAAAACCAATAAAAAAGTTTAGTATAGAGATGAGAGAGTGGAACAAGTCCATTTATTTACAAATGAACTTTTTAAAAGAAGAGGTGGATAAGATGATGGATTTCAACTGTGAGCACACAAAAATACTGAATGATGATATGATTAGTACAAGCTACTACAAAGATGAAGAGGGGATGTGAGCTCGTAGCATTGAGCAGGTAAATTCACCTCAGAACACCCCATTATTTTTAGGATGAGTTGCAACTAATCCTGCCCGCTATTTGAAAGTATCACAAGAGATGAGGTAGAGCGGATCATCAGTCATATAAGTGATAGTTGCATTTTTATACAGTCAGTCTTTCAAAAAGAAGGTGCCCGCTGGATACAGACCATTCTATTAAATAAAACACATTAATTAATAAATTAGTACTATAACTAACATTGAATCTGTAACCATGTCTGAATATGCTTTGGAAATGTTGAATGCTCTTGAAAGTAGTTCCCTTCCTTTACCGGTTATACGAACAACTCTATAATAAGATGGCTTTAAAGGAGTCATTTGTAATTTATTTTTAAGCATCATCTTATTCGTATTCATTTATAGTTGACCTATTCATATATAGCATCGAGTGTTTCTGACATTATCAAACCAGTTTATATCTATGATATAGAGACAAACTAGTACAATTTGGAGGTGTACTATTACCAATTCGCTCTATCTATTTAACCGTAAATAATGTAATATGAATGACTTGAAGGTACCGCTAAGCAAGTGCTACGGAATGATGTAAAGATATATTTCTTTTGGTGCCACCTCCCCTAAGCAATGTGGGCAAGTTTAGTCATCCTCCATTGTACATATCTGTTCCTTTTTCTGCCTTGAACATGATTGGTATGTTCATATTCGCAGTTTGAAAATTGCAATCGATGATTTGGAAATGGTTACCTGTGCGCTTTGGCCATGTAAACTTTCGTTGTCCAAGTTCGCTTTCTGTAAAGACACTCGAAACAAGCATACACGATTTGAAACAAAAATAATACAACGTTTTAACCTTTTATATATTGATGAGGATATTATCACCATCTAGCTTCTTTCTTGTCCATGACGGCATATATCATGATATGAAACGAATGTGGGAGTGAGAAAAAAAAACAAGCCTTGTATAACCCTTACAGAACAATAAAGGCTATGAATGCTATTTACATATACCATAAAAGCACAGGTTCATCTTTATGGTGGGACAGAAAAAAAGTATCCAAATTTTTGTTCTTCAAGATATTGTAAAAGATTCTCTCATTGTACTTTTTCTCTTTCTTCTATACTTTTTTTTTTTTTTTGAAGATGAAGTTTAATAAAGATCCGCCCACCGAGTATCATGGAGAAGAGTTTCCTTCTTTTAATAAAGTGGTCAATGTTTCATCATGCTACTATTACCTGTCATTAATGGAGCGCTTTGTATCATTCACTCAGGGACTATCGGAGGCAGAACTAAAGCGCTTTCTGGTAAGAGCAGAGTCTCGATATTTTAAATGGCTTATGGGTCGTACTTTTGAAAAGTTCAAAAAACCAGTTCCTCCCCCACTCGGTAAGAAAGGCAAATGCCATTTTTTATATTTATGTTTGTTTTTTGATGGTTCTCTATTATAGATGTCGCGTATTTTTGGCATGCTCATATGCTCAGTCCATTACGCTATTTGGAAGATCTCGAACGTTTATTCCACAACTCTGGAAAATTGAACCATTCTCTTCCATTGAAAGAAATAGTAAGATTTAAAAATTTAGCAACAAAGAGAAGAAGAAAAAAAGAACTGATATACATCTATTTCTAGCATGAATCAAAAAATGGTCCTAGCCAAGATACATTGAGTAAATGGAGAGAGATTATGGGATCAGATGAGCCTTATGAACTAAGTAAAGGTACTATTTTTAATGCACAAGATACATTTATATCTTGTACAATGTGTCACATAAAAGCAAAGGTCACTTGGTAAGTGAAATAAAGAAAATCAAAAGTAGCTAAACGTCATGTGTGCCACTTTGTTTTTAAACATTATGTATATGTATATCAACAGGGAAGAGTTTACAGAATGGAGAATTGATAGAACCGTTGCTTTCAAGTGTCATTTCTGTGAGGCAGAGTATAGTACAAAACACTTGGGTAAAGTGAATCTAGCGTTGGATATTGATCGAAATTTACATATCGCGTAAGTTATACGATTTATCACATGTTAAAAAAAAAGAAAAAAAAAAAAAGACTTTTTTTTTTTTAAAAATAATC
>VCJI01001793.1:0-11453 GCA_024139395.1 Backusella morwellensis
TACCGAGAGTACGCTTAGCAGAGCGAGCATAACGGAGCTTCATGTAAGCATTGACGTTCTTCTCTTCGGCGGTGATGGCGCGGGCCTCAACAGCAGGAGCGGCTTGTTCAACAGGGAAGAGAGCAGTGCGGAGCTGAACAGCACCGGCAACTTCGGCAGCCTCAGAGTCACCCTTCTTGGGCTTACCGGCCTTGCGAGGGAAGACAATAAGCTTAGCCTTGTAGGCCTTCAAGCGCTGGACGTTGAGTTCAAGGGACTCGTTGGATTGGTTGCGACGACGGTGGTCAACAGCAATACCAATGGAGCGAGCTTCCTTGCGACGGATACCAGCTTCCTACATTTAAAAAACAGCATTTTTTTGTTTTTAGCTTTCAGCTATCATTTCACACACCTTGGTTTTTACCTTGAGTTCCTCCAATGTGAAACCACGGCCAGATCTCAACTTCATGTTGTAACGAACGGTAGGGCAACGGACGGCAGGACGGAGAAGACCGTCAACGGGTCTAGGGGCAACCTTGGCGGCCTTTTGGACACGTGCAAGTCTTCTAGATTGCTTGCGACCGGCTTGATCGAACCAAGTTCTGACACGAAGGTCCCATTCTTTGCGGAAGTGCTGGTTGGGCAACTGGTTGTTGTGCTTCAAAACCATTGTCTATATCGTCAAAAGGGGAAAATTGTTTTGAATGGTTTGTAGAGAGAAAAAAGGAATGTTAGCTCATTTGACTTGTACAAAAAAAAAATGAAATAAATGGCTACATTAACATTCAAACACACGCACACACACACACACATAAACGCAAACTCGATATCCACAATATAAAAAATCAATGTTTTCCTATAAAATTCGCATAATCATATCCAACAGTCATAATCCATCCATTTCAATTGTTCGCTACATCTTCCTTCATCTTGTAATACCGATCATCGTTGTATCTGAGCCGTTTATGTGTGTGTGTGTATGTGATGCTTGTGTATATGCCATGGTTGAATGTGCCAAATACATACGGATTACCAGAGAGGAGAAAAGAGAAAGACTGCACAAGGGACTTGTAATGAGAACCACCAAAAGCGTTTGGTTTTTTTTTTGGTTCCCCGCTGGCTGTCAATGTCCGGATCGGACTATTAAGTGATCTCCAACTTGCTGCCTTGTAAAGACGTCTGTTTATGTACTAATTATAGCTGTTTAATAGATAAAGCTATCTGTATACTAGCTTTGTGATTTAGCAATATTTTAGCATAACAAACAATAAAGGCTTATGTTTTAATTAGCTTTCACGTATCGCTTCCATGATAACGGCCATAAAAAAAAATGAATATTAGCGCAACAGCCACTAGCTTATCAATTGCAACACACTCATGAAAACCATAACGAAATTTCAATACGGGTGATTGTTGGTAATAGCTACTCAAACGTTGATTATAATATATCCATTGGGTTGTCTCGTTATGTTTTTGCACGTGTCAGCAAAGCAAATTACGGATGCTTATCGTCTCTCTTTTTACCCTCATCTGCTAGAGTGCAGCTTTGCCCTTTCAGTAGCAATATCACATTGAGTTTGGTAGAATGCATCTTCAGTAAGATCATTTTTGAATACGAATATCTATAATTCGGGAAAGTGATTAAGGATGTTATCTTTCTCAGCTTTGTTTATATTGATCAATATCGTATACTTGGCCAATAGGGATCTTTCCATTATCAAAGCTTTTATTTGCATGACAATCACATCATTCCAAGAGTGTTTTAACTCTAATTAGCAGTAGAGTCCTCTCCTCTTATGTTTCCTTAAAAAAAGTTTTTTACTTTCCTCTTTTGGCCTATAGCCAATGATAGCTTCAGCATATAAACTCTCACACTACCAATAACTTTGGGCGCTTTTCGCATATATAGTTTATTTGTAATTAATAAACATTTATTTAATTTTCTCAAAGATAACACAATCGCATGATACGTATCGTTTAAAAAGTTTATGGGAACAAGTAGATATAGTCAATAAGCAATAATAATATACTATTGTTATCACTATCAATGGATGATTTTTATCAAAGGTCAAATTGGATCGACAAAGGATATAATACGACCAAGTCATCATGAAATAAGCTTGGGGTAAGCTTGCTGATCGGAGTTTTTTATGATCCTAGGATGACATTTCTCTCACATCATTCGCATAATCGTATTTATTTATATTGCTCTCCATTGATTGATTCGTTTTCTCTCATCTCATTCACTTATATTAACAAATTATGTCTCGTATTTTTAAAATCGCAATTGATGGTCTTTGGGGATCTGGAAGAAGTAATATGTCAGTCTATATAAAAGAGTTGGATTGGTACTGACCAATTATATAGGAACTACCGCTCAATTACTGGCCATCAGATTAAATTTTTGTTTTATTGATCATGATGCAATGGCAAAAGCAGTATGTATTTAATACTGTTTTATTTTTATAAAGAGAACTCAAGTTTATTATTATTTTTCATATTTAAAAGGTCGTGCTTAAGTGTCATGATTATGGTGTAAAAATTGGAGAGAAAGGCTCTGCTGATAAGATAGCTGAGCTTGCCAAAAAGAGTGATATCCGATTCCCATCACTGGGTGAAGTTGAGCTAGATGGTCGAAATATCACTGAGGTCATCAAGCGCGGATTTGTCTTGAAGGATGTCAAGTCTGTGATGTCTACACCCGGTGTACGTGAATCATTGATCCAGCAACAGAGGATCCTTGCCAATTGTAAAAAGACGGGTGCGGCGTATGATGGCTTCCTCATTGACGGTAAACAATACAGAGGCTCTGTACTCTCAGGTCATGATATTTGTAGCCTCGTCTTGCCAGAGGCTGATGTCAAGGTCTTTTTGAAGGCTGATTTTGACACCAGAGCGCAACGGCTTTTTGAAAAGTATAACCGTGATATGCGCAGACCGTGCCAGAAAACCTTGGAGGACATTCAAAATGGGCTCAAGGAGTTGGATTCAGTCGAGTATAAAAAGTACACAGCAGATGATTTGGTTACTATCGATACGACCAACTTATCTACTGATGAGCAAGCACGACAGGTCCAAAATTTAGTTTTAAGCAAAATTAAGTAAATTTAGTTTTATTATCAAATAAAAGTATTTTTTTTTTAAAAGAAAAGAGAGAAAAAAAGGTGTTTATATGATGTTTTTATGTAATATGTACGTATAAAGAAAGAACAAAGGGAAAAAAAGAAAAAGAAAAACATGTATAAGAATGACACTCTACTCTATAAAATAATTATTAATGAAGTCTCTCTTCAGTGAGAGTGAAACATATTGAGTACAATGGGAATAATCATGCCAGCAAGAATAACGAGCACGTGCGATTTGTCATTCTGGCCCGGATGATGAGAATGGCCGGAAGCTTCCTGAAGTGCATGCATCGCAACATAAAGAAAAGTGCCGCCCGAAAACACCAATAACACACCCGTCCAGTATTCCAAATTGACCGAAGGCGATGACGATGAGAATAAATACAGAATTGAGTATGTCAGCAGTGCTCCCACAGGCGCTGACAGCGCAAAAATAACCAAGTGCTTTCTAATTGTTACTCGAGACAAGCCAGATGCTAAAAGTACCGATGTCAAGGCGAACGATGCAGGTGCCTTATGCAGCATGATTGCAATAAACACTACCATCGATAATTCAGGATGGGTTGCGCTGGCTCCCAAGGCGATACCATCAGCTGCTGCATGTACAATAAGTCCTACGGTCGGTGTCAGCGAAGGTGGAGTTTTATGCTGCTGCTGCTGCTGCTGCTCTACGTTCTCGTCGGCAGCTCCGCCCACCATCATATTCAACTCACTGTACTCAGCGCCGCCAGTGCTGTTGCCGGTGTAATGCATATGAAGTGAGCTCATTTGGTCAATCACAAACATGAGTGCAAATCCAATAACCAACACAAGTCCAATGATGGTGTGTTCTCCGCCCTCCTCTCCTTCTCCTCGTTTGCCAAATTTATAACCGCTTGCGCCATCGGATGGTGAATCCATTGTCCAGGATGGAGCATCGGATTGACTGCTCATCTCTCTATTGCTGCTGTAAATTGTCTCGACGCCTTCGGGAATCACCACCATTAAGCTTGTACCAATCAATAATCCTGCACCAAGCGCATTAAACAAGCGAATCTTATTCTCAGACAGCTTTGTTGTTAAAGGCAAGGAGCCTGCTACATAACTGCCGAAAAGCATTGAAATGCTTAATAGCAGTAACCACAAAAACGGTTCCATCTTGTTCAATATGTGAAAAAGGAAAATAAATAAAATAAAATAAAATAAAAATGGTTTTTATTATTATTTAAATTCAGCGTTTTCCTTTATGTTTTTTGCCTTTATGATTCTTCTTCTTCCCATTGGTTTGCTCCTTTTTTGGCGTTGTTGTGTTAGTAGTTTCTGTGGCCTCTAATTGCTCGGAATCCTTATGTTCGGAATCAACGCTCGCTGCCGTTGCCATCGTAACGTCTAAAGGATCACTTTCTGAATTTTGCAGTTTTATGCTATTTTCGTCTTGTTTATTGGGTGAATCCTCGCTCTTTATTGCTTCTTCTTGTTGTTCTTCTTCTTGATTTACTGGATCTGTTTGCTCTGATGGCGGTTTGTCATTCTTTTCTTCGGGAATCTCTTTGGCTTCGGAAACTTCTTCCACCTGTTCTGTGTTTGGATCATTTTCTGCTGGCCCTGAATTACTGTTCTCTGTTTTGTCATCTGACATTTTTTCCACTTGTTCTTGGACATTACTTTTTGGAGTAATTTTGTGTTCCTCCTCGTTGATTGTATTATTATTATTATTATTATTATTATTATTGTCATTGCCATCATCCGTATTGTTGATTTCTTCGGCCTTTTTGTCCGCAGCATTATTGTCATTGATACCGCCATCGTTGGTATCGTCGACTTTTTCTAGAGTTTCATTTTCTATAGAAGTGGTAGTGGTGGTAATCGGCTCTATTTCCTTCTCCTGCTCATCTTGCTGACCATTTACAGTTTCGTCCGACTCTTTATCAATCGACTTTTCTATCACGGGCAAATAAGTAGCAAGAAGAGCCTCCATGTCTTTTTCGGTAATTGTTTGGACAGACAGGTCTCCATAGACTCCATCAGAAAGACAGCTCTTCAAAAACGGAATACAGCAGCGGACATACGCAGCCGCAAATGCTTGGAGATGAGTGATTTCATCGGGTATATGAGAGGCTGCCTGATCCGAGTATTGCTTTAGTGCCCCGCCAATTTCCAAAAAGCAAGCTTCCAAGTGGCTTTGGATGGGCCCGTAGAGACTAAGTGCAGGTAAGTGTCGAAGAGAGTTGAATACAGCGAGGATACCGTTGGTGAATACAGCGAGAGTAGGATAAGAAACCAATAGCATGGGTGGTTGGAATGCCTGCGTCTTGCTGCTGTCGTGGGTGTGATGGGATATCAACTTGGATGACATCCAGGAACTGGGAACAGCTCCCCTCTCTGCTGACTGAATAATCACATTGACAAGCTCCTCGGTGGCTCGATCGATTCGTCTAAACAGAATAGGGCGTAATGCGTCCTCGAATGAATCCACCATGATTTGTCTGAAATCCAGACCAATTCTGCCCAGAGACATGCCGCAATACTGAAGCTGTGTCAGAATGGACGTTAACGCGGACGTATCCTCAATCATGCCGAGATAAGTTGACAGGGTCGACTTGACCAACTCCAGTGTATGTATCATGTAATCCGACAAGAGTGTGCCTTGCTCGTTCGAAAACACCGACATGTATTGGTTACCAATTTCAAACAGCTGTTCACGAATCACATCCAAATACTTTTTCAGAAACTCGTACGCATCGGTGCTCCTCTGCCGCTCGTCCTCCGATATCTCTCTTTTGATGCGCAATAGTCTCTGCTGCAAAAAGTCATGTCTGCATCTTAAAAACACAATACGAAGCTCCATTTCCGATTCGAATACATCCAATCGGCGCAAGAAGCCAACAACACTGATGGCAGGTGCAAGTCGAAGTGGTTTTCGAAGATGCGAGACGAGTTGCACCAGCATGAGATCCGTCGAAGCCTGCACCTGCTGCTGGATACTCTTTATTACAGGCAAAGGATAGCGCACAAGTAAGAGTCGAACATGGGACGCCAGGTCCATCGCCTCTGAATAATAGCCGTTCCAAACACACGTCTCCATCAGCTGTGGGATCTCCAAAAGGTCCACCAAGATGTCCTGGTGCTCCAATACTCGGGTGATTTTATTGCTTTCGTCCTTAATATCGTTGGCGCGCTCCTCAAATACCTGACAGGCTTCCTTTAGTTCTGGAATCGAGTCAAGAAAATCGTCGAGATGGACATCAAGCCCATCCAGCGTCTCGTGCACCTGATGACGGCAGCTTTGTGTTTGTAAAAAGGACGGGTAGTTTTGAAACGCTAGTTGTTGAGCATTGTGCTTCATCTTGTCCTGTTCGGCTCGTAGCTCGTGTGGCTCGCGCAAGAGCTCATCCAACGGCAGACAAGTGAGTCGTGTAAGATAATCGCGTGTCCATTTCGAATCGCTCACATTGGCAGTCCAGTTTTCGCTTAATAAAGAGAGCAAATCTTCGTTACTATCGTCAAAGGTTGTTTGTAACCCTGGCGTTGTAACAGACATGTTTTTTTTGCTGTTGCTAAAGTGAAATAAAAAGCGAGAAAAATAGGTTTATATATTTTATAAAAACTCAGATGAATGGAATCCTTCATTTGTCCTGTTTTGGAAAATTGTGTAAAGGCAAAAGTTACAGCCTGGTCAGTACAGTTTTTTTTCCAAACGTGTCATGTTATTGATTGTAATGTTTCATCAATGACGTCCAGATAAAAACAACCGTGGTCTATTAGTAGAGCTTAGCGCTGATAGGTCTAATGGCGATGGTGGTGCTATTAGCTTGACAATCAACACAAAAACCAAAAGAAGGAATACAAAATGGAAAGGGTACTGGAGTTAGGACTATATCTTTTGAATATCTGATCAATCTGCCCACACCAAGTTGGTCAAAAAAGAAAATTCAAAGCAACAAAATATACATTAAATCTTTTTATATGTTTACTAATAGAGAGAGCTTGATTACATTTGCCATAAAACATACTAAAAGGAGTTATTTAAAACATTCAAAACATGAGCATCTCTCGCGGACTTGCTATTTTTTTTTGTTTTACCTTCTCTTTTTTCTTTCTGTATCAAAGTAAAGATTACTTGCTTATGGTCACATTGGCATGCTAGAATGGCGCATTTACTGATTTAGAAAGTCCACTAGAAATAGGCTCTAGCAGTTTCGTAAATATGGCTCATCCAAAACTTGTTCTTCAGTCTGTAATTCCATGAAACCTTCCTTTTAAGGAAAATTCTATATGTGTGACCAAAAAAAGTCTCTCTTTCTTTTATTTATTTATTTATCTATTTATTTGACAGCTTTCATTGACAACATTCTCGCTTTTATTAAAGATTGGTTTCATATAAAAGCATGTGGAATCAACGCAAACATACTAGAACAAAAACTAACCCAGATCCTCAGTCAGATCTCAATGGTCTCATGAATGCAGTTGATTCGTACATTTCAGAACTCAATGATCAGCAACAGCAGCAACAGCTACCCATTCGTAGTCATTCACTCCAACAGCAAAGCTCCCGACCTCCACTTTCGTCGCAACGAGCAAATACAACCTATAACTATCCTGTAAGTTTATTATTACCCAGTATTATGTATTACGTTTGTATCCTTATCAATTATGAAACAAAACAAAAAAAAAAGACAGCCTACACCAACGCGGTAACCAATGGGATGTATTATTCGAATAATCAAGACTATTTTAGTACAGTTCACAGAAACAATTCAGCATATTCTCGAATGCCAACAACACCAAACAGACACTCAGCTTATTTGGAAGGCAGTAGCAAGACAATGCTCACTCCAGACACGGTCATCTATCCTGGGTATGATTTGCCACCCAGGGACTATGTGAATACATACTTGTCGTCTGCAGGGAAAAAGAAACAACATGAAAAGAAGGAATCCTACTCATCCACCATTATGAGTCGAAACTCATCCCTATTTTCACTCCGAAGAACGCGAGATAGTCAAAACACAGTCTCATCCATAAACAGTAATAAAACACTCGCCAAGCTACCGCCACCCATTAATACAAACCAGGTAAAACGCTCAAGCAGCAAGAGTAGTAATGCAACACCAACAACTGCATATGCACCCGAGTATGCATGTCTCTCTGTTTTGAGTAAGGTGTTTTTGATGCGGATTCGAAGTTTGGAAAGTGTACGAGATCTGTTTTGTGCCAATGAATACCCAGAATCATTTACAGGACAGGAGGCAATTGTAAGTTCTTTTGTGTGTGTGTGTGTGTGTGTGTGTGTGTGTGTGTGTGTGTGTGTGTGTTTATCATGAACTAAAATATCCATTAATTTATAGAAAATTCTTTACATCATTTTGGATAGTATCCCAGAAGCGTATTGTATTAGACTCGCAAATGCACTCATGAAAGCGGTTCCACCTGTTTTCAGCCCCATTCATTATTCTCAGAAATCAATTATCCAAGGCACGGTTTATAACTCGCCGGATGAGTATTACGCAATTACAGAGGATATGACTGAAAATGATGTGCCGGTAGGCATTTTTAGTGCTTTATTGGATTGTTACTCGTATGATTGTCGGCCTGGTAGAGGTGGTTGTTACTCACCTAGATGCCCTAATAAACCGGAAGTCTTTTCAGCAGAGTTTGAGGTTTGTTTTTACAAAATGAAGGACAAGGCAAGTGATATTAATGTGTATATACAAGAGCTGTACAGAGGATGAAGAAAAGAGTTCACGGCCTCAGTCGGAGCAATCAATTACACGACTGGTTCATGCACAATCGGCTTGGGCACAAAGAGTATCACAGACACTTTTGGATACTGTACCTAAAAAGGAAAGGGAGAGACAAGAAGCAATCAATGAAATGATCTATTCTGAAGTAGGCTATAATAAGGATTTAGAAACATTGGCAGAGGTAGTGAAATATAAATATATGTTACTATAAGAAGAGACACTGATATCATTTATATACATATATATATATAAAAAGGTGATTGTTGAACCCTTATTACGAAAACAAATCATGTCATCTAAAAAAAAGGAAGGGTTCATCGCAGAAGTGTTTGGAAACTACAAAGAGTTGATGGATGTTAGTAGTGCAATGATGAACGACCTATTGGATCTTCAGCAACGTTACCAGTACGAATGTGTCCCCATGATTGGTGATGTTTTGATCGGCCATTTTGCCTATTTTGAAGACCCCTTCAGCAAATATTGTCCTCATGTCTCCCTCTCTGAGTATCTGGTGAAAGAGGAAGAACACAACAACCCGGAATTCGCCAAATTTATTGCACACACGGAAAAAAACAAGCGTATGCGTCGACTGGCTTTCCGTCACTTCTTGCTAGTTCCCGTCACTCGACTTCAACGCTATCCTCTTCTCTTGGAAGCAATTATTAAAAAAACTGAAAAAGACCATCCTGATTATACATACCTGGTCAGATGCCAAGAGATGGTCAAAGCAGTGGCCAAGAAGTCGGACAATCTAGCAGAGATGTTTAAGCAGCGTGTGCAGATTCTTGAAATAAACGACAACATCTCCTTTAAACAAAACGAGGCGACTGATTTGCAACTGACAGATCCTCAGCGTAAGCTTTATTATAAGGGCGATATGAAACGACGCAACACGGGTTCCGTCGACGTGCCTGACAAGAGCAATATTTATATTTTTGTCTTTGACCATATTGTGCTGTTGGCAAAGATGCGAAAGTCAAATACAGGTGACGAGTATCGTGTATGGAAGCGTCCTATACCACTCCAAATGCTTCACATGTCGAGTGTATTCACCAACAGTATAGCAAGCGCATCGACGGGTGGCAGCGAATTATTCAATCCTACTTCTGCCTCAAGAGGATTATTATTAACTGGTTCATCTTCAACCTACATGCATACAGCAACAGCCACTAGTCTATCATCCCCCGCATCCTTAGTGCCTGTGACGTTACATCACCTCGGTCTAAAAGGGGGCACATATTCCCTTTTCTGTTCCGTGTCCAAGAAACAGCGATTAAAAAACGCCATTGACGATGCAACAGCTGCATTAAAGAAGAAGCTGGGTAATGATGTGTATGAGGTGAACATATTGGATGATGTATCGCTCAAGTACTCAGGAGGTGGTACAAAAGGAGCAGCGAGAGTGAGCTGTACCACGCCTTTTGGTAAGCTCCTATATATTAAAGAAGGCAATACATCCTATTTAATAACCCCTAAAGTAAACAACATAGATAAAAAACAGAGTCTCGCCGTTGGAACGGACACAGGAGTTTATTTTAAAGCTATTGGCTCAGCAAAGATGGAGCAAGTTTTAAATAGTGTCAATGTTACGCAAATCCATGTACTTGAAGAGCATCATATTCTGTTGGTATTAGCAGGTAAAAAAAAAAGATATACAATGAAATAATGAAAAGATACTAATAATAATAAAAAAAAACCAGATAAAACGCTAAAGGCCTACCCTTTGGATTTATTAAAACCTTCATTGGACACAAAGGCACAGGCACGTTTAGGTCAGGAGCTTGGACAACACATCCATTTCTTCCAAGTGGGGATATGCAGCGGCAAATTACTTGTCGTTTATAAAAAGAAAAAGAATACATCAAGTATTTTTACCGCTCTTGAACCATTATATGATTTAAGCGATCCTAAAAATCAAAAATATATTACACAGACAAGAACATTTATGCTGGGTCATCGCTCAAATCATGCATGGTTTAAAAAATACAAGGTTTTTATTTTAAAAAGGAAGCAGGGAGATTTCTTCTTTTATTTATTTTGTTTTATCTTTTTAGGAGTTTTACATTGGTACAGAAGCAAGCAACCTTCACTTTTTAAAATCAAAGTTATTGATTGTATGTGATCGAGGCTTTGAAATCATTGATCCCGAGAATCTAAGTGTGGGTGGTCGCGATATTCCAGATAAAGGTGATCCACAGTTTAATTTTCTGGACAGACAGACAGAATCGATTAAACCCCTGGCCATGTATCGTGTGCATGATAAATTCTTGCTCTGCTATACTAAATTTGCATTTTATATTAATAATCGCAACGGCTCATTAGTGCAAAGAGGACCCCAAAAGTAAGTTATACATTTATATATTAAATATGGATAGTACTAATAATAAGCTAGGCTACCTATTGTATGTGATTGGGAAGGACATCCTGACAATATAGTGTTTCAGTATCCTTATGTCATTGCATTTGATCCACAATTTATAGAAATACGACATGTGGAGACGGTAAAATATAAATGCAACTCGCCTTTTTTTTTTTTTTTTTTAAATTAAAAACCATTTTAAAAATAGGGTGCACTTTCTCAAATTATTGCAGGTGAAAAAATCAGATTGACATATTACCAAACGAG
>VCJI01001795.1:17183-28080 GCA_024139395.1 Backusella morwellensis
ATGCAATACTAAGCCTAATCCTATGAATGTAATATGAACACCAATAAATCATAAAAATTTTTTTTTTCTTACAGAAACAAAAGAGTGAACAGTTAGAATGCCAAGGAAAGATGTTGATTCCAGAAAGTATATCTTGGTGTATCCATATTCTTCTTCTATGTCTTTAAAAACTACTATTTTGGACAATTTGCCCAACGTCTGCATTTTAGTTTTATTATATCTGCAATGATCTTCCAATATATCATAGTATATTTCTGTTAATAAAAAAAGTGATTGCAATTGATTAAAGTCATAATGGCGTTTAAATTGATTGAAAAGAAGGAGAAACAATAAACACTTCATCATCAAAGCAGTATAGTTATTTACGAGATTCAACTATATCCACCAATATATTGGATTCCCCCCAAATATAAGTAAAATTTCTAATTAAGAGCTTGTAAATCCACATGACAATTACAGAACAGACACAATTTCGAGTAACAAAGGGAGATTTTTGGGTGATCTAAGGCCTATATCAAGGTTCCACAGTAATAGATTACTGTATCTCAAAATAAAAAAGAGATAGAGAACAATAAAACCTATTTCTCCGTTCCTCTTTCCTTTCCTCTAATTTTTGAAAAAAAAGGAAAGAAAAAAGTGTCTGTGCTTCTTACCCCTGATCTTGTATTATCTCTCATAAAATGGTGGTCAATATTGCAGTGTTGATTTTGTCTGTTATTGCGGTCGTATTATTGTTGATTGCAAACCTTGGAACCACATTCGACAGTACATTCTTACCAAAAATATATCTGGCACAGATCAATGAAGCCGTCAACGGGCGAGCGATACGATATGGTATATATCGGTCATGCCTATACTTTGATACAGCAAAGGCAGCAGTAAGCTGCACTGTCTCAAAACCAGGATATGCGTTTGGTAAATTACCAGGGGAAATCAGAAAAATAATCAAGAAAATCTGTACTAACTTTAATTGTTTAGATGCCGTTCAGTTTGCTCAAGTATGTGGTGCCGGTTTGAACAATGCAGATCAAGTCAAACTTTTTACTGATGTGGTTGATGTTACCAACCTGTCTACATTTAAAACAATTATTTTGCTTATGGTTTCCGTTATCTTTGCATTCCTTTCTTTAGTGGGTAAGTACCATTGGATCATTAAAAAGGGAAACACCAGTTATACTAATTACATTCTTAACAATCAAAAAGCCTCTCTTCTGATGCGCAATTTCAGAACAAGTAACACTGTACCATTTATAGGTACATTCACTAGTCTTATTGGACTTATATGCGGAATTGCTGGTCTTGCCCTCACCATCTTCACCTTCTGGAAAGGTGTTGATACGCTTGGGGGCCGCATTGAAGGACTCTCCGTTTCCTGGGGACCCGCCATTTATATGATTGGTGTAGGATGTCTTGCGTTACTAATTGACTTTGCTTGTTTTGTCATCAGCCTGTTTTCAGAACCTGGAGATGATAGACATAATCGCGAGACGTATAGAATGTTTGATTATAATGGCGATGATACAAAGCCAATGAATCAAAGCTATGCTATTTCTACACCCAATTATGAAAATAACTATCCATCGTCTTATCCCGACCAGACAGCGTATGGAAGCCAATCTGGTTACAAAAACCAGCGTTATTACTAGATTTTACTCGCCATATTAGGAATTTTTATGCTCTTTCTTTTGCAGTTACCTTACACGTGTGGAGGGGAAAACGGCCGATTAGAAAGAAATCAAAGTGTGCAGGGTTCTCACTTGAAATTTATATATTCTATAAAATGTATTCTGTTGTACTTGTATTCTTGACTTGAAGGTCAAACTTTTATAAATATCAAATAAAATTTATATATATATTTCCGTTATTAATTAGGATGAAAATGTATTGCTTGTTGGAGATGCATCAATAAAGCCATTTCATTTCAATCAATGAAAAAGGTAAAGAGTAAAAGTTACTGTCATTACAGAAACGTTTTTTTTTTTTTTTGCATGATGAAATAAAGCTAAACATCTAAAGAAAACAAAGTGGTACAAAACGAATATTGAAGCACATTTACCAAAAGTGCAATGGTACGATAGCACCAAGATAAATAACCTATTGAATTGACAGAAATAGATTTGATAGCTCGAGAATAAAAACTGTTGACTACATGTATATCTTTTATCGACAGTGAATAAAACAAATGCTTATTATCAATTAAAAGTTGTGTCTTTTTTTATTATATAATACATCTGAAAAGGTTGTGCGTAACGTCAAAAGTGCTCTCAATACCATTATTTGGGCTATTCCCGCTGTTTGTTATATATCCAAAGTGCAGGTTTATAATTGTTTTACCACAATAAAAAAAAGCAAGCTTTATTCATATGTGTGTTATCCCAAATCTGTTTGATATAGAATCAAATTTAATTACATTGTAGATATGCCAAGATCATCAATGCGTTATTCATTTATTAAAAAAAGTAGTGGCCTTGGTACCTTCACCCACATCCTGTCATACTTTTAACAATAAACATCATGTGAAAACCATAAAAAAAAAGAAAGAAAAGGGAAAAAGAAGGAAAAAGGAAAAGAAAATGAGGAAATGAGGCGGAAATGGCATGAAGTGCCCATAGCTTTTTTTTTTCTTAGGAACAATAAACTTACAATAAGATTCAATGGAAGTATCGAAAATGGAAACAAATAAGCAGTTTTCAGCAAATCGACACGTGAAAATTTAAAGAGCGATGGGCATCTTACTTTTTTCTTGAGGAAGCAACACTACACAAACTATATAAAAAAAAAGAGGAAACGAACCTTCTTCTTAAAGGGATGATTCCGTACGATATATTTTTATACTACAAAGGAGGAAATAATCACGATAAATATACAGAGCTCATTTTGCATGAGCAGATAGAGCTATGATCTTTTTTTTTAGTTCAATCATTGGTCTATTCTTTTTATTAATGGAGTCAGATGGTTATTTTAATTAACCAAAAGAGCGTTAACTGTAGATCGTTGATGAGAGGATGCTAATCTTTCGACTTTTAACTCAGGTTCTTTTGTGACACTTTCGAAAGGAAGGATGCAAAAAAGAGAAAAAAAAACATGAACATACTTTTTTTCTCACTCTTTCATTTCTTCTTTTTTTTTTTCTTCTTCTTCTTCTCCTTTTCATAAAAGCGTTGTCCCTTTCCCCTCTTTTATCATTTGAACTGTAGTGTTCTTGCTACTCTAATCATTAATTCTTGCATATATTAATTTCATATCTTCCTCTATTTATTACTTTTTTTTTCTCATCCATTATCTCATACATATATACATACGTAATTAATATTAATTATGGACTCTCGTATAGCTACTATAGGGTCTCCTAAACCTACGATCGCATCTCGACGGCCTATGTTGAACTCGCAGAGATCAATGTCTGTACTCTCCATTAATACAAAGGCAACATATCATGATTTTGTTCGAAGAAATAGCTCTGCCACCACATCCAAAAACAATCGCCCCATTTATCATCAATCCCCAGGCATGAGCTCAGAGGAATTAAGTGCCAAGATTGCTGACAGTTTTCAAGAATTCTCAAGCATGCTATCGCAATTATCTACTAAAACTACTCCAAAGACACCACCCGTTGTACACCCAACTTCAACAGCAGCGGCAGCAGCGGTAGTAGCTGCTCATGTAGCGCCGTCTCCTCCTCCTCCGGTTCCTACTGTTCCGACTAGTATTCCTACAGCAACCAATACTGCAGTCCGGAGCATTGCCCGATCAGAGGCACAACCTATACCAAAGAAGACGCCAATGAAAAGGGCTCTCTCTGTGCCAGTTCTCGACATGAAAAATACAAAATCAGCAAGGGAGAAGGAGCAGGAGAGGCGTAATGAGGAGCAGCAGGAGAAGGAGGAGGAAAAAAATGATAATGCAATTTATTTTGAAAGCACTTTGGGCAACATGGAACTCGGACCTCGAATGCTCCAAAAAAAACTGGCCCGCGCCGCTTCGATTGGTGACTGCAACACGCTTCAGCTCTTGCTAAAGGATCAGCGACTGGATATAAATCAATCTGATGATAAACAAACAGGCACAACACCCTTAATGTATGCGGCTTATTTTGGAAAGATAGATTGCGTCAAATTACTATTAGCTCAAAACACCCTAAAATTAAATGCCCAGGATAAAAGTAAGGAAGCACAAACTTGATTAAAAAAAGAAAATAAAGTCCGTTGAATCTTAATTTCATTTTTTTTTTTGAAAAAAAAAAGAGGGTTGGACAGCATTAATGTGGGCAAGTCACAGTCATCAAATGGAGACCGTTAAGCTCTTGATGACTTGCAATGCAAGAACGGATCTGACTACAAAACAGGGTATAACGGTATTTGATTTTGCGGTTGATGGAGATATAAAAAATGCATTGGGACCAGCACCACCAAAGAAGCAGCAAAAAAAGGACGAATCGCAACCCTCCCCCACGTCCCCCATACCTGCAAAAAAAGAAAGTGCTACCATCCCCGAAAGTACCCAAGTCAAACATCCATTGGATGGTTACAGCCACTTCTTGTCAGACCTTCAGCACCTTAGTGATCCGAGAAAAGCGTCTCAGGTCAAGAATAGCACCCCACCCAACCTGAATCAATTAAAAAATTCACGTGCGTTTGAGAAAAAGGAAGAGGTGTGCTCCGATGAGGATTTGGCTAGTTGGGAAGCCTCGCTAAAGTCCGTGCATACCTTTACATGGAATGAGTGTTTACCAGACCAGATGTTTGTTTTCAAACAGGACGATATATCCATTTTAATCGAACAAGCCTTAGCCTGCGTTATAGCCGATCCAAGACAATTAAAAAATAGCACGGATACTGAACGATGGGCGCCGGCCAATATCCTGTTTCTAAGCGCAAGATATGCTCACTACTGTTCCAGCCGTGAGATGCTAAGCTTATTTTTTTCGACAGCTATAAATAAATTATCTAAAGTGATAAAGGTATAGTGTGAATGGAAGATGAAAGAATGAAAAAAAAAAAACCTGAAATTTATATTTATTTGTTTTGTAAATTTTAATGTAGGCAGCTTCTCGTGAAACGCAACTCTCCGCATTTTGGATTTCAAACTTGTGTCAGTTATTAAGTTACCTTAAAAAGGACACTGAAGTATCGATCGCAACTCAAGAAAATCAACAGGCCCTTTCTGCGCTGATTGCAGAGTCATATACCCACTTTATTACGGAATCACAAAAAAAGCTGGAGAAAATACTAGAGCCCGCCATGATGGATTATGAGCCTATTCACGGGCTGGAGGAAGTGGACTTTGTGGATGACTGGCAGCGATTTTTCAGAAGAACTAAAACCAGAAAATCAGTTGAGGAATCAAGCTCTGGGCCAACCACACCAGGCATGTCGCCTTCATCTGTCACGTCGTTGCTATCACAAATCAAAAACACGTTACAGCTTTATCATGTGCCTCCTGCTATTGTCATCCAGGCAATGGCCCAGTGCTTTCACTATCTATCGTGTGAGTTATTTAACAAGGTGCTAACAATAAAAAGATACATGTGTCGGTCTAGAGCGCTTCAAATACGGATGAATCTTTCTGCTATGGAAGAGTGGGTTCGAGAAAGCAAGCTCCCCACTAGTCTGAACGATAACTTTGAACCCCTTGTTCAGCTTTTGCAACTATTACAGTGTCTTTCCCAAATGGATGATATCCTTATGTTTAGCTCCACCATACAAACATTTGACAAGCTTAATGCTCTTCAAGTAAAACGATGTGTACAGAGCTATCGGTACGAAGTATCAGAGGCGCACTTACCAGAAGAAGTAGAGCAGCTGGCAATTCAGTTGGCAGATGAGGCCGTAAAAGAGCAACAACGTAAACTTATGCATCGTAGCTCAATGGAAAGCATCAGAACATCATCCACAAAAAAATCACGACCTGCCAGTATCTCGAGCCTAAACAGTCTTATAACCCCAAAAAGGAAATCATCAGTTGAGGAAGAGCGAACTAGTTTTGAAGAATATGATGAAGATGATGACGAAGGAGACGAAGAAGAGGGAGAGAAGAAGAACTCAAAATACCTGTTACCCTTTTCTATCCCTACTACAACCGCATTATTACAGAGCTGGACAGAGCAACAAAACAAGGTGCGCAAACAGGATGACATATCAGAGGCACTCTATCAGGAAGTAAAGCAAAAGAAATTGGCAGAGCATAGTCTGTTAGACAAAGTATACCCAGCTATTCCTGAAGAATGGCTTTATCGACTCGATAAGAGAATATCTCTAAGATAAAAAAAACAAAAGCACTTTTTGTATCACCACCCACCTTATGCCCTTTTTTTTTAACTCGTTGGGTACATCAAGTTGTAGAAGAATATATCGCCTCTATGATGGAATATGAAAGAATGAATACATTGTTTTCATTCTATGGTTTTCTATGAGATTTGTTTTTAAATAAATATTTCTTCCTAATATATAATTCAACACTTTTGTTTTTTCTCTTTCGCTTTTGTATAATCATTCATGTTAAACTCTCAATATAGTCATAATCAAGTAGTATTGATGGTAAAGGCATCTGTGTGCCCTATTTGTAGTGCTGATCTTGCATCGATTAACCACTATGTTTGGTGTGCCCTTCAAAAGTACGTGTTGCCGCCAGTGATATGATATTATGGTTATTGATATAGAATATATAATAGTGGGAAAAATGAAACTCTTTGCAAACATAAAGGAGGAGGGACAGCTCAGAGAGTTACAATCTAAACTGAAGCGAGACTATTTGCCACCATAAAAAAGGGGACCCCTTAATTTATTTTTAAAAAATATATAAATCAAATGTTGAAACCAATTTATTTTATGCGTGTGTCTTTCCACCTGAATGTTAAAAAACAATAGAAATCTTAACAAAACCGCAGTTGTGTTTGGAAGGACCATTTTGACGGACAAATACAATACAATATCGCACGTTGACAATGGCACAGTTATCATTAAGCCCAATTTCGACACAACTGGTCTTACTGAGCTCAAAGTAATCCATCCACGATGATGCATTGGCTTGTATATTAAACTTACTATGTTTTAGGTGGGAATACTGCTACCTTTTAGTCAGAAAAGTGATAAACTGACAGCCGAAATTGTATGGGGGTAAACAAAGTATTCATCGTTTTTATCCACATCTCGATTTACACACATATTTACTCTTATTTTCTCTCTATCAACTAGTGGCTCCTCTGCAATACGTATGGCTGCCAACGCCATTAACCAAAAAGGCTTGATTCCTGGCGCTTATATTACTTTGGTTCATAAAGACTCTTTCCCGAATGAACAAGCCGGTGATCAGGGAGCTGTGACAGAAGCCGTCTATGCTTCCGTGACATTGCTGCAACAAGGAGTAATCGGAGTCATTGGCGATGTCTCGAGCTCATGGACAAGCCTGAGCGCCTTAATGACAAGTAATTTGGAAATACCACAATGTTCTTTCACAGCCACTTCAAGCAAGTATAAATAACATGATTTCAAATATCCAAGCACGGTCTAATTTGTCGTTTTTAGTTGGATTTTCGGATAAAACGCAGTACAAGTATTTTTTTCGTACTATACCAACAAAAGTGACACTTGCTGATGTCATGCTCGACTTCACAGTAAGCCAAGGATGGGGCCAAATTGGCATTATATATTCAAATGATCCTTTGGGTCAGCAATGTAAGTGAAATCGGGGGTTGTGCTGGTGGTTTGTCTTTCTAAAAGGATATCCGTAGTTTATCAGAGAGTTATGGCACAGGCTGCCTACAAACGACTATCTGTCACCGGAACGCAGGTACTAATGCCAGGTGCTAGTACCGATGAAATTACCGAAGTGCTGAATTTTGTCTCCAACAGCGCGATGCGAGTGTTGCTTGTAGGTATAACAGGCACTGATCAAATCTCGTTGATAATGCAAGCGGCAAAGATGAACTTGCTAACACCAGAGTATGCTTGGTTATTAATGGATGACAACACAAACACATTGTATCGCGCAGTCGAGAAGAACAATAACGAAACACATGACATAATCAACTTTAACAATACGTTTAACGGCATATTTTTCTTTGATACAAAACTCTCGCTTGATGGCTATCCGCCTTTTGAAGCTTTTCTGGACGAATGGAGCCAACTTGATCCAAGATCGTAAATATTCGTTTCACAAACTATTGAATAGAAGAGGGGGGGAAAGGGGAGAGATCATTAAGATCCGTGCGTGTGCGTGTAATTGACAACTTTGTACTTGCATAGTTTTCCTAATGCTGGTAGAAGAAACGTTTCAACTAATGAAGGGTGAGTTGGCATAAAAATGAACAAAAATATCAAGTTAAACCGGTTGTGTTAATAGACCAGCGTATTCGTGTTTGATGACTATGGCAAGAGGATTCAACAAAACCATCGCCACTATGCCAAATCAGACACTTGCACTCGAGAAGCTATCCAATCGGTCGCTAGGCTCGTCAATGACTCCACTTACGTTTGATACTGGCTATTTAAGTCCAGAAGGCCCCCTGCATTATGATAGTAATGGCGATCTTACAACGGGGTAAAATAATTATTATTTCATTTTATCTTTTTTTAGTTACAACTGACTTTTTGGTATCTCTCTCCTTGATAGAAATCACCGAATATTTAACCTTCAATATGGCAACCGCGTTTCCATTGGAAGTAGTATTGCTGGCCACTTGGAACTAACTCAACTTCCAATGTTTCACGATGGCACTTTCCAGGTAAAGAGGGAGTTTCTTGACCCCTTGTTTTATTTCTTCGCTTTATTTTATTTTGAGTTTTGATTCACGTTGACAAAAACTTGTTTCAATTTAGTAGCCTCCGGCGGATTCACCACCCAGTGTTTCTGTCAATTTTGATTTCTCTAATCCAGCCTCGCAAATCATACTTTCTTTTGCCATCACTGGTATGCTCCTGTCCTCTATTATATTTTGTGTGGTCATCATTTACAGGAAACACGATGTGTTTAGAGCGTCAAGGTAAATAAACAAGTACGTAAAATACAACAGTCAACTGATTCATATTATTATTTTTAGTCCTTTATTTTGCTGTCTGGAATTAGTTGGATTTGTGTTTACTTATGCGTCGGTGATCTCAATGATCGGAATACCTACAAAGGCAGTCTGCTTTATTACACCCATTACGTTTAATTTAGGCTTCTTACTGGTTTTAGGGTACGTGCTTCTTTATTTAGACATTTGCCATTTTGTTTATTTGTTTATATGCTTAAATGTTTTATATGTATATATATATATATAGGAACTTGATTGCGAAAAACTACCGCATATATAGGATATTCAACAATATATTCATCTCTCGTAAAGTTATTACTGATTCTCAATTGATGAAAACAACCTCTTTTGTTGTCAGTATAGACATGGTAACGCATTTGTTTTTTAAAAAAGGGAAAAAAATGTATGTATGTATATAAATGAACTGAAGCAATTACATCTAGATTATATTGATAATCGGTTTAATGGTATGTCAGCCAAAACCAGAGTTAATCAGGCTGACTTACAATACGCATTATTGGTCATGTGTCCCTGAAAAAACTACCTCAGCCTACTTTTTTCTCTTATTCAGTAGTATATATGCTGCTTGCATGTTGGCATTTGCTACTTTTTTAGCCTATAAGACAAGGTCAGCAGGTAGACATTATGATCATTACAGTGAGTGTAGACAAATGGGACTTTCGGTTTAGTAAGTGACATGAATAAAAGCAATCAAGTGCAAGAGACTAATACATATTAAGTAATATTCTATTCTCTGCTTTGGTGGGATTTACAGCTGCTGTGAATCCGATTGCCAATTTTCACACAAAGTTCTATATGGTAACGATTGCTACCCTTTGGGCAACCACATTTTCCTTGTTTGCACTCTTTATTCCCAAAATCATTCTATTCTACAAACAGTGGAAGACTGGAAAAACAGCCTCTCGAAAGAATTCTGAAAATCCAGAAGAGCTTGAAAGAACAGGTGACTATTCATTTTTAAAGAGCACAGATCAACCCACAGTATCAGGTGAACCTAGTTCCTCTCGCACTTATGATGATAATAACGTTTATGTTGAAGTTCAAGAAGTAATGCTTACATTTACTATAAAAAATATTTTCTTCTTCTTCATATAATACTAACACACAAAAACGTACTGTCTTTTTTAGGGGGAGATGCCTGTGCGGAAAGTCTTTCGATATTTTCCTTTTTTATCACAGTGGGAAATGCAGCGAATCATGTTATTCCCAAGATTATGTTATATTTCAATTTATTCTGCAAGTATACCAACTTGAGCCTTTTTAATACACCAATATGACTAACCTATTCACTTTTTTTTTTTTTGTTTATTTAGGAAGAGCAAAAAGAAGGTACCATGTTTTCCTATCATCATGCTTCAGTTCATTCATCAAAGCCCGAAGGGTATGTCTTAAAAATACATGGTCAAGGTCTTTATGATATCTATCTTCAAGTCGCCGATTTTACAGTGATGGAGTCTTGGCAGGCTTGTATTAATCAAGATATCATGAAACATCACACAAGTACACAAACGATCACTGCTGCAGATGCAGTGGCCGCGTTTTCACCATCTTCAAAAACAAGTGATGATGATGGGTCCATCATATCCTTACCACAACGCCGTAGGAGCAAAAGCCAGCCTTCATTATTGAATAGTGAAAGTACATTTAGTCAATACCCACTCTTATCGGCTACTTCTTCGAGTTCGTCGTTGTCAAGAAAGCGTCGAAAAACGACTCAAATGGAATTTTAAAAAAAAAAAATAGTCTAGAAAAAATTCCACGAATACTTTTATATTTACTATTACTTTCTTTCTCTTTTATTGCATTTAATATTATTGTTTACTATTTCTTCCTTCCTTTCTTTGTTTTTTTTTTTTTTTTTTC
>VCJI01001797.1:2571-19495 GCA_024139395.1 Backusella morwellensis
AGATAAATGCTATATCACTTCTCTTTTTCTCTCTTTTTTTTTTTTCTCATTCCTAAATAAATGCAACAATTTCGACGACATTACCACAATGGCAGTTCAGCACTTCAACTTTTACGCAAAAAATATACAGAACAAAAGGCGTTAGCAACACAGTCACAAGGAAAAGGCGGTTTGGGCTCGACTTCATCAAACGAAGTGTAAGGATAATAATATTTCGAATAGGACAGTAGATTGATTACGATGATAGATTTATCAACAATGAGTTGAATCTAAACAGGATTAAATATTATGGATTTGATTATGATGTGAGTTAATTAAAATAGTATGCAGTATTCCATTACTAATTCATCATGACAGTATACACTTGCTAATTACACTGAAAACTTATCCCATACAATCTACGATCATTTAAGAGATTATTTGGTAGATACACTAAGATACCCAAAACAGATCAAAGCCTTCCGATTCGATCCTGACTTTGCGATAAGAGGCTTACATTACGGTAATATAAAGATAAATGTATATAAAGGTTTACTTATGCCGAAATATATAGACTTTAATAATGGCTGGCTTATGAAGATTGATAATATGGCAAATATACAATTAAATACAGTCCATGGTAAGATATACTATGTGTGTGTGTTGTAAATCATTGAAAGTAATGCAACAAAAAAACTATAGTGGGTAGAGAACAAATCCAGGATATAAATGAAATCATTGATCTTCATAAGGGACGTCACATCTCACCAGATTATCTTCGAAACAATATGTTTCAATTAAACGATCTCTTTTCAATACCCCAGGCCACGTTATTAAGTGACATTGTACAATACTTTAGAGATAACTCAATGAGGTATTACCAATATATAGGAATCACCAACTTGTTTCTCATCTTGTTTATAGTTTTCATCCTCGTTATCTTTCAGATGATGTTAGCCAAGCCGCTCGTTTCCTTCACACAGGTGCTCACGGCATCGGTGGTCCCTTGCACATTGAAATCATGAAGGATCTATCTGCCTATCTCAAACGAGCGCCCAAACTTGTGGGTTACCTCGAGAGGCTTAAAAAACACAACAAAAAAACATTCCTGCTTACCAATAGCACATGTGCATTCATCACAAAAGGGATGAGCTATCTGACATCAAGCAACGATTGGATGGACCTGTTTGATTGCGTGATTGTGTCAGCGCAAAAGCCCGATTTTTACAACTATCAAAAGCCGTTTAGAAGGGTGCATGAACCCAATTGGGATCAGGTGCAGTCGTTTCAACAGGGTGAGATTTATCAGGGTGGCAATTTGCAGGATTTCTCGAGATTGACTGGGTGGTCGGGGTAAGAAAGGAAAAGAAAAAAAAAAGAAAGGGAGATCAATATTGATAGAATAGAATTAGACAAAATGTACTGTATTTTGGTGATCATGTATTCTCTGATCTTGCAGATGCAACGATACAACAAGGATGGCACACAGTATAGTATTGCTGCAAAAAGAAATGAATGTAAAACCCTAATTGATTTTATTAGGGAGCGATTATAGACGAACTGGGAACCGAAATCAATATTCGCAACTTGCCATCCTATCGTAACAATCTAACATGGTTACTTCATTTAGAAAACCTATTAAACGAAGCACAGTCATGTCGTAGCAAATATCCAAACGAAAACATTGATCATTTGATTAATGAATGGAGAAAAGAGCGTGGCCAGATCCGCATTACGCTAAAGACTGCGTTTAATCACTCGTTTGGCTCGGTGTTTAGAACGTATCATAACCCATCTTATTTTGCAAATAAGATTAGAAAGGTAAAATGGAGCACATCTATGTTGCTTTGTTTATTATTAACTAGTATGATTATAAACTAGTTTGCAGATATCTATACAGCAAATGTTACCAATTTAGAGTCAGTTTCGCTAGACTATGTATTTTATCCTAAACGCACTTATTTACCCCAGTAAGTCTTGCTTATTATTAGTTGATAACAGCACATTTTGATTTTCTTTTTCCCTCAAGTGAAAGACAAGTAGAGAACCTGATTGACACCGGTAAAATGAAAGATTATTTGTAAAATATTATAAGGTTAAACGCGAAACACGTAAAATCGCGGTAAAATGAAAATAAACTCAGTGAATTTTTTGCACACAAAAATTTTACACCAGCATTTTTCACAACATATTTCTTCTTTCATAATTCTTCATTTTTACACACTTTTTTTAAAATAAATGCAGCATATGAGCGAGATGAGCAAAGATCTTCAACACTTGGGAAACAAATACTTGAAAGCCAAAAAACAGTTGAGAGAATGGGAACAAACATTCCAGCGAAAGCACCATCGACCACCAACGGTGCAGGACATTGGCGCCAGGCCTAATGTTGGTAATAACAGCACCCTGCAAGAGAAAGAAAGAAAGAAAGAGTTGCGCTTGTCTTATTTATATATTTACAATAGAGAAATATTACAAAAAATACAATCAGTTAAAAAAGGATTACAAACAAGCCCAAGATGAACACAGACCAAGCAGTGTGGACTTGGACAAGTCAAGTATCGACCTTTCCCTCAGCAATAGTGATAGTAAGCAACAAAAACAAGACAACAAAATGACAGAAGAGGAAACCTTTTGGCTGTGCGATCGTAATGGAAAGACAAGCCTGTCACAACCAACAGCATGCAAGACAGAAGAGCGTTTAATATTGGGAGGATCGCAGCCAATACCAAAAAAGAATGCCATTCTGGAACAAAAACTGTTTGGTCACTTGATGCAAAATCCCCGTAATAATAACAACAACAAAGTAGTAGAGGTAGTAAAAGCTGAGCTAGTCGAATTGAATACCCAAGACATCCCAATGATAGCCAACGATGATGACGACGATGTTGATATCCAAGTCATAAATAGAGAGCTTGACCACTTTCGCCTCTACTGCGATGGTGAGCTACCCTCCATCAGACCCTGTTTCTTTAACAGCTCCAAGGTCACTTGCGCCATCCCCTTGGTCAATAATGAAAGTGAGCGGCAGAGAAGAGAGCGCATCCTCTACAAACTGGAAAAGGGAATACTGGGCGAGAAGGTGGAAGAGAACACAAGAATGGAGGGTGAGATGGATGATGACGTCAAGGAGTTCTTGTCGCAATACAACGGTAAAGTGGAAGATGATGAAGAGGTAAGCCCATTTATATATCTCGTATCACTTACCTTATTATTTATACGCTTGGTTTACTATTATAAAAATAAAATAAAATAAAAAAAGATGTCATCATCACAGCCATCATCACCAGGTAGTAGCAGGACTTCGTCAACCCAGCATAGTAAATACAACAAATACAATCCAAACAAACCATACAAGAAGAAGCCTATCCAGCGAAGACAGACCCGCTTGTATAAATGTAAGCCCTAAATCATGGCAAATGTGTATCTTGTTAATCATGCTTTTCCTCTCTTTAGTGAAATTTGTTGAAACTCGCTAATAAGAAGGCAAACTTGCATTTCTCTCACGCCCATTATGTACAAAAATTAAAATAAAATATTCTCATGGACACATTTGATTGCCTTTTGGTATGGAAAATTGAGGATTTATTTATTAGAAATGTTGTGATAAAAAAAAAAAAGCAAGTCTGTATATATTATAATATAGTACCAGACTATAGTAAACAAGAGAAAATATGTACAAATGAGAAATGAAATTTAGTGGGATCTCAGTTGAAGCAAGACAGTCATTCCTTGGAAGTTGCGACGTCCGTTCTTATTGGTATTTTGCAAGAGGACTTCATCTTCTCCATCCTCGTTTACAAAAATGTCATCAATGGTAGATTTGGTTTGGTAGGCTTCACTTTCAGGTGCGCGATCGTAATCAATGGAACTGTGAGTAAAGTAAATGGTTTCGGCTTCTTGGAAACGGACGGATTTGGCAGAGCTATCAGAGTTAATGGAGCAGTTGGAATCACGTCGAAAGGGCATTAAAGTATTTTATATCAAAAGAGAGAGAGAGTAGTAGTAGTTTTTCGTTTTTAGAAAAAAGATTCGTTATTAGATTCGTTAAAAGACTTCGTTTTAGAGAGTTTCTTGGGTCGTTACAGAGAGAGAGAACTTCGTTTTAGAGAGTTTCTTTAAGTCGTTACAAGTGAGTTTTCGTTAAATAAAATAAAATAAAATAAAATAAAATATAGTAATAAAAAAATATAAAATAATTAATTAAAAGAAGTTGGTTGTGGTTATATAAGAAAAAAAAAAAAAGAGTCGCTTTGTATAATGATTTTTTTATAAAAAAAAAATCCTTTAGAAAAGGTATTTTAGTTATGGAAAAAAAGAAGTGAAAACAAGAAGTTGGCATGTATTTTTATATGCAAAAAAAAAATTAAAAAAAACAGAGTGGGACAAATGGAATTCTTTTAAATTAACCAATCTAGTTGATTTTATTCATTTTGAGAGACAAGAGATCAGGAGACTTTTCTCTTTATTTTATTTATTTACAAAGTCAGATGGACATTTTTTTTTATTATACTCTTTTTTTAAACTCTCTTTGAATCTCTCCTCTTTTATCATGCTAAAGTAATTTGACAGCACTTGTAAAAAGTAAACACAAAGATATTGCAAAAAGAATAAAATATATAAAAAAAAAGAAAAAAGAAAAAAGAAAGGTAATACAAATACACTAAAAAAGAAAAAATGTTTCTACGAAAAGCTTAAAACCACGTTTTTGTTTTCTTTTGGATCTTGTGAACGAACCAAATCACTTTTGAAATTAAAAAGAATTTCCTAAAAGTTGTCATTCAAGCTTATTCCGCATGATTGGTTTCTCGTCTATTTATTTTTTTACAGGATAGATATTATGCCGCCGTCTTCGGGATGGCCTGATGGTATTTTGACAAACGGAAAGCCACCGATAGAACAAGCCACGCACATAGGTCGCCCAGTCCTGCTGCTGCTTGCGCTTGCTGTTACGTCTTTCGAGGTCATGTGATGCCGTCTTTAGGTGGTTCCGTTGCTTGTTGGGTTTGCGAGGTGCGGGGGTGCTTTCAAATGTATATGTCTCCTGAGCTTCTTCGTTTATGATCGTGGTGTGGGATACAGGATGGTGCGGCAAGCCACATACTATACATGCTGATGGATACACCACAGGATCATGGTGAAAGTATCTGGATTCGCCATAGTCTTGATGCTGATAAAAGTAATCGTTTACTGTATATTGTATCGTCGGACTTGCGGTAACACCTGTATCGTTTTTGTTGTTATGATCAAAGTAGATGGATGAGATGGGCGACCACATACTTAGACTATTTGTAAAGGCAGCACAACTCGTCATCTTTTTTTGTTATAAAAGAAATGAAAAGATGCAAGAAGAGGAGGAAGAAAGGAGAAAGAGAAATAATATCATCCCTCTTTTTTCACTCACTCACTAACTCTCTTTTTTTTTGCTCGATGTAAAAAACATTAAATAAATAAACAAAACAAAAAAAAAGCTCTTTCCGCTTAGTTATTACTGCAATCATTTACCAATTATATTCCACCTTTTTCCGTTCTATTAAAAATATTACACTTGTTTATTTTTCATCATCATAAATATAAACAAAAAAGCATCATTATAAAAAAAAAGGGATATATAGATAAATAAACTTTGTCCATCTTTAGACCATTAATCTAGTAACAAAACTAAGACTTCCTCCCATAGCCAACCCAAGCACCAAGGTAAAGCTCATGATACTACCAACCATGCCCTTTTCCTCGTCTCTAATGCCGGGCGCTTGCGGAGCTGCCATCATCACCAAGCTACATAGCCAACCATTGGTCAATGCAAACAACCAGCACAGGACCAAAAACAAAAGATCGCTATTGATGAGGGTCGCGCCGTGTACCCTTGGAACAACATGACAGATCAAAAAGAGTGGGATGAACGCGGTACGCGCAATAGAGAACAAGACAATGCGATTGATATTTCTTGTAACAAACATGTCATACAGAGGTAAGGTTCGCCCCATCCAATCGCCCAGGTTAAAAACGAGGAAATGGAACGCAACAAACAAACCAGTATCCATGGTGGGCTTGACAGGTTTGACAAGTGACGTAATGGAGGGAAACACCATGATGGTCACCACAAATAGGTAACCTACGCAGAAGGCGTAGCGCGCCGTTTCGGTTACGACGCGACGAACAGACACTAAATTTTCAACTCGTTTTGGTGTCACCTTCATTTGTGCACGATAAAATGAATTGTGTGAAATGCAGAAACGGCCCACTAATGCAGACAAGGAGAGGACCGAGGCCGCAATGAAATAAATAAATGCAGAGATGTTGCTGGATGCCGTTGGTAGAATAAGACTTATTACGGATGTGATGGCTACAATTACACCTGCAATTCCCTGTCCACTATAAAGAGGCTTTTAGCATGATTTGGGAAACTATTTTCAAAATGTTTATTTACCCAAGTACGGCCTGTAAATAAACAGGTGGTAATTGACTCGCATCCGAGAACACGGCGTTTTGAAAGAAACAGGTAGAAACACCTGTCAAAACCAAAAATACCATCACAAGATAGAAATAAAATGTACCATTCATAAATTCTAATTCTACGGTGATGGCCATAACTGCAAAAACAACGATATTGAATATGATAGGTATCATTGGGTCGATACGAAGACGATACGATGACTATAGTACATTATATAAGTTATCGTAACGATTATACCCATCTAAATTGCTTACATTTTGTAACCACATGACCAGTATATATGCTATCAGGTTGGAACCTGTAAAATACGTTGAAAAGTAATTTTGAAACGTCTCTTGGTATACTGTTCCTGTAAATCTTTCTGTGAAATAACCAGACGCTGTGATGAAGACTATATCATGCAAATAATTAATATAATGCATGGATTTAATAAAGGGGGACAAGTACCGTTCCACGGTAATAACGATGTAATTCCATATAGGATATAAATCTATTATACAAGTGTTATAATATGTCCCTTAATGTATATATATATGCTCCCATTTACCCAATAAACAATGCTGTACTTGTCAATTTTTTCATCAAATGCATAGTCAACTTTTGGTTGCTCGTTGGCTAATAAAGGTTGTAATTCGTCGTCTTGATTTTTTCTATGAAATATTTTTTCTAATGATGTTTGTTGTTTCATGATTAAATAAATAGAGAAGAAGAAGAAAGAGATATAAGAGTTTTGGAGTATTATATATATCAAATATGTAACTCATGGTCGCGTGACAGACGACGGTCTACCATTGGCTCCAGCCATTTTTCATAAAATTACCCTTTTTACTTTTCGTTATTAGTCATGTACACTGGTATAGGAACTCTATTATTAAAGTGTTAAAGTGCCATTATCGAATCGAAATAAGATTATTTTTTTTTTATGATAAAACAAACAATTTAATTTATTTACTCACAATTAAAAAGACAACAAAAAAGAAAAAAAAACGTGTTTTAATAACCCTAGGAGGAATATCTCGGCTTTTACAAAAAGTCATTTGAGCTTTTCGGGTTTAAATAATCAATCATATTGATGATCATTTTATACCTTGTGTAGATCTCGACACAAAAAGTCATCCATTCAGAACTTCCTTATTAAGCAAACATATAGATTTCGGAACTCTTTCTCCCTTTCTCTCTCTCTCTCTCTCTTTCTCTTTTTTTTTTTTTGTTATAAGAGTATACGAGAATTATTTGATTCATGACGGGGGTACCTTGGGCGAAAAAACAATTCTTATACTTCAGGTACTTGTACACACAACCCTTGAAGATAATGAAAGCCCCCCTCTCTCTCTCTCGGAACAAAGGTCATCCTGTGTTTCTCAGATAACATGAGTGTGTGGGGTAAATTTATCATCATTTTTAAAACACAGCAGAATTTCTGATCAGCTGAACTTCACACATCCATTAAGCCCACCATTTGTCACATTATAAAAGGTGAAAGGCATGTAATATTGCATTATTCATAATTGGCATTTTGAAATGGCATCATATTCTTATTCATTGGCTTGGACTATTTTTATTTTACTTGGTGTTTTCTTTTTTTTTTTTCATCACGTTACCGTTTGTAATTTGAAACCACTGTGCTCACTGAGCACTGTTGGCAAAGCTACATTTTGCTAAGTATAAAAATATTTCCTCTCACTATACAGGCCAGAGTGAGAGAAATTATTTTTAATTAAATGATCCGACAAATTAAACTCTTCTTTCTCATTCTTCTTTTTATCATTAATGCTTTTGTCAAAAACGTCATTTCTTTTCTGAGGATCATTTATAAATGAAACCCAGCTCGACACCCCTGAAACATTCTTGCAGGAATTTTCTGTTGTCATACAGAAATCTATGCTCTGTAAAAGTTCTCTATCCATCTCAAGTTTTCCATCTTTCGAACCCGGAAATCTGGTTTGATAAAAAGAGGAGAGGGGGGAGTTTCTTTTCTTATTGGTGTAATTGTTTTGTTGGTTACATTCAAAAGCTATATTTTTTTTATAAGGGTTCATAAATTATCTATTGCAACTCAGGATCTCAAAATTATACCTTTCTGAAGTATCCAATTTAAAGAAAATGTTTAATTTAGATGAAATAGATAATCTTGGCGGGATGATTGTGTTTATCAATACCGATGATAGCACTTTTGTATCCTAAAGAAGCATGTGTACATCCAGATATTTATCGAGAGATCTTTGTATGATTTGAGCAAGCTATTTTACTCTTTTCGAGCTTGCTGCGACTGATTCATCTATTCGACTATTAGTATCAATAAAAGCAACTCTGTATAGGTCATTGAAGTTTAAAAAACATTTTTAATATTATTTGGTAAAGAAAAAAGCGGGATGTGATAATCAAGATGAAGTAGTTGCCATTGTTCTAGCGTCGGGTATGAAAAGAAAAGGTACCCAGTAAAATACTGCATTTTTCAAAATTGATTTTGCGCATCAATTAAAGAAGAAATTCTGTTCCAACGTTTTCAATCCTACTTGGTTAGTCTGGAAACACTTGCCACGTGTTCTCTTTTGTTGCTTCATTGGCCGAAGAAGAGTAATTGATTTTGTTCAAGCAATAATGTCAAATAATAGATCACTCCTCATTCTCCTAACCATATCTCTTGTCTCCACTGTAATTGCTTCTAGGGAGATTTTCAATGACATTAATGATAAAGATGGCAACAAATGGATGCGAAAAAAAAAGATGATATTTTATTTTTTTGATTAAAAGAGGATTATGGGAATAAACTAGTTAAACTATTAATTAATATCAATAGCTAAATCAAGTTTTTGTTTTCATGACATGGAAAAGGAGTGGTTATGTGCTGCATAAATGAACAATTATCACTGATATCTTTTTTAAAAAAGAAGCAACTCAGAAGAGTAGGGTTCTCACTATTTTTTTTTATGAGAGATTAACAACCTGCTAGGCACTCTTTACCTGTTTGGTTATGGAGCAGATAAAGATATCATGAAGGCGTGGGAGTATTTTTCAAAGGAATACGATAAACAAGGTTGTTATGGAATCATGCTGGACATGTATTTCTTATTTTTAATATATGATGCTTTAAGGTTCAGTGAGAAAAATGATATTTTAAACGCGATCGAACAAGATGAAGCAATCATACGCCAGATGAACGAAGAACAATTGTACACATTAGGAATGCATTTTCTTTATGGTGTACGAAAGGTGAAAAGTTTTTATACCACTTTTCAAGATTGTGATCAAGGTGATTCCAGTCAGCATATTATCATCGAAAAAAAAAAAAATACATCAAGGCATTCAAGCATCTAAAGAAGGCCGCCGACAATAACTACCTTGGCGCTTTGTTTCAACTGGAAATTACGTATCACTGTGGATATGGTATCAAGAAGAATATTAAGCAAGGTGAAAAATGCTTTTGATAGCTTGATGAAGATTAATCTTGACTATGCGGGTCGTATGGCAATGTTGTATCATACACATAGTAATATGCAAAATTTTGAAAAGGAACTAGAATGGTATACCCTCATAGAAAAAGGATTTGATGAAAGCTTGTTCAAGTATAAACCATATAACATCAGAACACAGATATATCTTGGAATGGGCCTCCTGTACGAATATGGTGATGGTGTAAAACAGAATCACCAAAAGGTTTTCGAGTATTATAAGAAGCTTGTGGATGATAACATAATAGCAGGTACACTCCGATTGGGTTTGATTAATTATCATGGAAAAGGTGCCCCAGTTGACTACAGAGAAGCTTTTAATTTATTCGAGAAATGTCATAATGACATATCATTGCGTATAGGTCTGGATATAGAGCTGCCATACGTACACCACCAGATCGGCTTGGATACAAATGAGACCCCCAAAAAACCTCACATACCGCACGATATATCTTGCAGAAACAGAAGGAGGAGCTTACTATTACTTGGGACTGATCCATAAACATGGGCAAGGTGTAGTTCAGGACGAAGAAAAGGCTCGAGGTTATTTCAAAGCAGCTCTTGTCAAAGGATGTAAACGTGCCAAGCATGAATTATAAATAAAATTTCGCATAACAATCTGATATTTTATATTAAAATTATTTTGTTAATTCATGCCCGAGTAAAATCTACTATTGTATTCTGTATCATTATTCATTTGAAAATGCTCAACATAAGAAAAGATGTATTCAAAAAGTTGTGCCACAAGCTTTCTCATCAAAAATTACAATATTATATGTTGATACCTCGATAATTTGAATTTTTTATTTATTGTATATACACTCATCTTTAATAGTACGACGATTCTTTATTTGGTTAACTTAATAATAATAGCAATGAGAAAAATAGACGTTTTATTTATAAATGCGTACTTGGTTTTGTGGGAGTAAACAATAAATGAATAGATGAGATCATTTTTCTACGACTTTTTTACCGAAAGTTTGAATATCGTCAATCAGAATCTCATGAGCCTCAAATCCAGGAAAGTGACCGCCTTGAGTATGCTCACGATATTGAACCAAATTATTGGTAACAGGGAACCATTCCCTAGGAAACTATATGACCATTAATATCAGTTGTATACGGTATATATTTCACATGTATTATATTATACTAGATAGAACTTACTTTTGTCAATTCTCCGGGAAAAGTAGACGCGCCATATGGTACTTTAATATTAGTAAGCATCGTCTTTCCTACTTTGTGCATCTCCTGCTTAAATTCATAATAGAGGCGGGTAGATGAAGACATTGTATTCGTTATCCAGTAGATGCTTATTTGAGTAAGGAATTCATCGATGGTGATACTTTCAGGAAGTGAATTGGTATCCATTTTACCGGGTGTGTGATATGTCCAAAAATGGTAACAATCAAGCATCCAGCCTGTTTTATATATAAAGATAAATGAATAATAAACAAAATTATACATTCCAATTCTTACCTAATAGTCCTATAGGACTATCACTAAGCCCATATGCCAAGGTATATGGTCTTGTACCTTGAATAGCTCGGTATCCCGCTTTATCATCCACATCCGCATTTGCAAACTCACGGAACAACCGAACATCTTGGTTTTTATAGACAGTCTTGAAACCAAGAACAATTGCTAAGATAAACAAGAGTACTTGGAGTGGATGGTTTAATAGATTGGTTAATGTCGGAAGTGGAGGTGCGATAATAGGCATATTGGTGTGCAATCCCATACAATGATCACTGTAATTTATCGCCATCATTCTTCCAATCATCGAACCCCAATCAGTACCATGTACGACTATAGTCGAGCTATTAGTATACCTCCTCTTAAATGCGCAGAAATATATCGCCAGAAAAAAAAAAACATTATAGACTTACGGTACTTTTCGTATCCCAACTTCTGCATAAGATGATTGAATAACTCAGCAATTTGTGCAACGGAGCAACCTGGATTTTTCGGGCAATCAGAAAAACCATACCCGGGCAAGCTTGGTACGACAACATGAAACGCCTATTTTTGCTTTTAGTCTCCCTCTTTTTTTTTTCTCACTGATATATTTTTAGATATAAAGTATACCTGTTTCGAGTTATTTCCATCACGCAAAGGCTCGATTACCTTATGAAACTCGTAAAAGGTGGATGGCCAACCATGTAACAAGATAATAGGAATGGGATTTTCTTGTGAAGAAGTCTCATGAACGTAATGAATCCCAATACCATCAATATTACTTTTATAATGGTTCCATCTGTTCATTTCCTCGGTTGTTTTGTTCCAGTCATATCCTTTCCATGCCTTGACAAGATCCTCAACTGCCCAACGCGGTGCGCCATATCGCCAGCCCACATTAGTTTCATATTCATGAGGATATCTGATATCATCTAATCTTTTGTTGAGTTCCTGTTTATCCAGTGAAGGGATAGTAAACCTGTCTTGTTCCATAATGGTCTTAAGAATGAATAAATAAAGAAGGAAAGAAGGAAAACAAAGCACTTTTTTTTTTAAATCTATAAATTGGATTACGCGTGATATAAATACTCGTATAACGCGCACAGGCATTTTTGCTTCCAATTTCGGTAAACTCATTTTATTAAAATTAATAAAATAAGCTCAGAATACTTAATAAAATATTAACCCGAAGCATCCTCTGACAGAGTAAATTCTACTTAGAGGTTGTTTTCTTTATACATAGCTATGCAACCAACTTCTCTGTTTATTATTGATGTATGATATAAATATGTATAGGGTTTCTCGAACGATGGTACGATACAAAAGGCAATGCTGCTAAGGTTGGCCCCGTATGTCTATATTTTTTTAAGGGCGCGCAAACTAAAGTGAATGAAGGCATTCTGTCCAATTGAGAAAAAGGTTTAGCTGTGATTGCAGGTAACCAATTTGCATCGTAGCAATTATAATAATCCCGTAGTAGGTTTCTAGTCTCGCTAGACTTTGTCTTCCACCAATACTGCTGGTTATCGTTTGTTGCATAAACGAGTGCATAATGAACTTTACATTCTGATATAATAAAAAGTTTCAAGTTAATATTTGGCATGTGAAACTTGTGTTGCGGAAGTCTAGCATTAGAGAGCAAAAGAGTATGTAGATGAGGAAGAGATCTAGAAAAAAAATGATCCAACCCTTTTGGCAGTGTGCCTTCACATAATTCTAAGGCTTCGATCAGAAACTATCGTGTGTCAGCCCAGTCAAACTGTACCGAATACTCAGTTATTAAGAGGAATTCAAGTGTGTCACTACATGTTTCGAGAAGATCGCCCAATCTAAACTCTGGCCATTCAACAGAAGTCTCGTGCTGGTTATTGGCAATTGCAATTTCTTTCAAGCGAGGAAATTCAGTTAATATTCTGAAATCTTTAAATTCTACGAGCACCTCCGCACGCTTACTCAGGCTGGTTTGCACAAACTGAGCTAGTTTTTTAGCTGATAGATCGATACCCATGTTAAGGGAGATTTCGTAAAAAGGGATATAAGCTCAGTTGACAAAACTCCTGTACATTTTCAATGATATTGCTCGCAGACTGAGTGATCGTAAATGAAAATTGTTTTAGATTAGGATATTTTGAACAAAAGTATTGAAAAGGTTTCGTTGTTAAACTTCCTATTCCGTGGAAACTCTGTACCGAAAAATCTGCCATAGTATTTTCAGGTAAAATGTCTGTAGGCAGTGGATTTATGTCCTGCATAAATAAATGTGCATCAAAAGACTTGAGAAATGGCGGTGATTTGTGCATAGTCTCGAATTTTTCAAATTTCATGTAGATCGCTGGTATTGTTAGATGCTCTAGAGAGGGTACATTTGCTAATAAGGGGATGATGTATTGGGCAAGATAGGTAATATTGAATTCGGAGGCAGTAAGTAGGAAGTGTATCAAAAAGACAGTGTGTCTGTATTACGTGGTAAAAATGGCGGCAAACAGTCATACATTCTACTTTGTTTTGTTAATGAAGTGGAATGATGATCTCCACTAGATTTTCCAAAGGTAGATCAATGAACAGCCTGTGTTGAGTGAAAAATGCATAAAAAACCGATCACATCGATTCGGGAATTTAAAAACGCGTTCTCTCTAACTGAATTTGCATCTATTCGGGGATTGATTGAATCCTCACTCTCTCACTTCACTCCTCCTAATAAATATCGGCTATCAGAACCATAAAGCATAGTATACAAAGGTAATTTGCGATAAGGAGATATATACGGCTATTTTATATCGTCAATAAGATGTACGATGTCACGTTTATGAAGCATCAAGTGTCGAACTTTAAGCTACACGTTGGAAGTCTAAAAGCTTTTACGGGAATCTTGGCCTCTGTATTTTATGCAAACTTGTAACAGCGACCCCAATTGAAGCTAAAGGCCTATCACTGTTCTCGTGGATTATGGTCTTTTAATTAATGCATGAGCGCTCCCCCTCCTATTGGATAAAGGAGAACCGTAGTTTTTTTTTATTATTATTACAACACCAATGCACTAGTGAATGAAACATCTCTGTCAGAATACCCAAAACCAAGGAAATATGAAATACAGACTTTTTTTTTGTATTGAAGCATATGTTTACTATAGCAAAGGTGCAGATGTAATAAAACACGGAATATACCAAAAAGGATTGTTGATAAGCACGTTTTCTTTTCTTTTTGCGTGTGTATGTGTGTGTAAGGTGACATAAGCCTTGTCATTGGAAGACGAATGAAAGAGCGAAAGTAAAAAAAAAATGCGGTTATCCTCTCTCTCGAGGATAAGAATTAATTCGCTTCAATTCAAAAGGTTTGCCTTTACTATCGCTCTTTTTACAAAAAGCAGGCGTTCTTCAAACATCAAGCACCCGCCAGCCCGAACTACACTTTCTATAAAAGTCACCAAGTATTTTTTTTTTCAACTATTCAAAGTTGTCAGTACTGATTAGTTGTATAAATAGATTCCAGTGCTTCTATTCTTCTTCCTCCCCAAAAAAAAGCATGATTTCTGCAAGAGAATTTTGACCTGACAATGTTCTACAATAGAATTACTTTTTTCTTTTGTTATCATTCGTGTTGTAAATGATATAATCAAGTGGAACAATATATATACATCGATCCTTTTCATTTTCTTTTGAAAAATATGAGAAAAACAAAGAAAAGAGATACAGAAAATTATTTTCAAATAAACCAACCCACCGGTAAAGATAACCTGAGCCACTTTTCCTTTTCTACAAGTTTCAGTGATTAAAATCCATTTTTAACCATTGGTATCTGAGTTTCTTTAAAATATAATTTTGTTGAGTTGATTCCATATTAATGAAAAACAAGACAAATAAGCTTTTTCGATGACTTGAAACAGCCCTGCTGTGTGTTATTTTATAGAAAAAAATACCACTCCTGAATACATTCAAGGAAAGGAGTACCCAGCCCCTCTTTTTGTTACTCGATAGTTTCAATTTGTTAATTATAGTTTTTATTAATTGCATCTTTATACGGAATAACACTTGTCAACCTTCTATCGATTCATTTGAGGTTTCGTTTGTTGAAAAAAAAAAATTTAAGTGAAACATCTATTTTATTTTAACAATGTGTGCTACGTGGCGATCTACCAAAAACAAAGCAAAGTGCTTCCCTCCTCTTTCTTTCTCTTAAAGAAGAAGAGAATAACATAAAATATACTCAAATATAAAATAGCAACCATACAGAGAATATAAAATGATAACCGGATAAACTAAAACCTTGCTTTTGACAAGACACATTTATCTGTTGATCATTTAGTTTCTTGTGTGACAAACAACGTAGATCCTGTCGCTCTTCAATTGTTTATGGAAATATGAGAAGGATTATTTATTATATGATACAAGTATTATTAATGAAGGATGTTTTGCTGATGTTGTTATTGAAAAATGATAATATTACTGAGCATATTCAGGTTTGTTCATGGAATGACCAAATTCAAAAAATTGATCACCATTCTTTCTAAAGTCCCATGGTTTTTCCGTATATCCTTTCCAATCATTTAGACATGAACCCCATTGTTCATCAAAGTTACCAATATTTTCTATATAAAAAAAAAAAAAGGATATGAGACAAAGGACACAATAAAATAGCAAAAGAAACTTACCCGGACACATGCACTTTCCAAATACACCATCATCGACACAATGAGCAAAGTTATCATGACGATAACCAATGTCATTAAAGAAATGCACCTGACTTTTATTCAAGAATAAACCCGCGGCCAAACTATGGACGATGGCATCACCCCAACGTTCATAGAAAAAGTTACCTGTGCTATCCAAATAATCAAAATAGTCCTGATAGCGCTGATCTCTCCACAGATTTAATGAGGCAATTTCAAAGTTGGACCAATAGTGACAGAGATTGTAACCACCATTGGGGTCACCAAAGAAACGAAGCAATGTGGTGTTGAGTTCCTGCTGGTGTGCAAACTTGATGGTATGATCCCAGAGGGTAGGGATGGTTTCAGGAATCTCCTTGAGTGTGATGGTGAAGCCGTACTCTTTTCCATTTTCCTTCATAAATTTAAAGGGGTCGTAATCAAGATCGCAATAGAAACTCACACCGGGTTCCACTCGCCAATAGTAGTCGTATTCATCTAAGAGGGGATGGCGATAAAAGAAACCGGAATTGAAGCGACACATGTGACGGTAAGATAGCGAGCCACCATACATGATGTTACGTGAGGCATAGTCTCTTAATTGTTGGTTCATGATGGTTTCATTGACATGCGATGGAACGGACCACATGGAATTGGGCACCAGGCCAAACTTTACCTCGGCGTTTGTCAATTGGCTAATGGCGGTCTTGAATTCTTCTGTGAAAGGTTCTTCGTTTAAAAAGACGTATGGATAATTGAAACGATGGTTGAAACGACTATTAGAAAAAAAAAGGGCCAATTGATTAGCATATTTGAACCATACTCCATTTCTCACACATAGTTTCCTTTTTTCTTGGGAAGGTGAGGCAATTTTTTTTTTTTTTTTTTTTTTTTTTTTTTTTTTTTTTTTTTTTTTTTTTTTTTTTATTTTTT
>VCJI01001797.1:29582-43675 GCA_024139395.1 Backusella morwellensis
AGTACATGATTAGTGTGCTACCGAAAATGGGAATGTTTTTCTTCAGGCTTTTTTTTCTTAAATTAGATTTTGCTTCTACACCACTATTATTCTGCATCAATCACATAAATAAAAATCTTCCAGAAACAATGGGAAACATTACAAAAAATGATATGTCCTCTGATAAACCTGGGAGATGGAGGGATTAAACACAACAATAGATGCGTTCAAAAAAAAAAGATATCTACAGTCGAAAAGGTCATCATTAAAAAAAATTTTTTTTTTCTATAAACGTATTTTTGGGTAAAAAGTAATTTATGAAATAGAAAAAAAATATTCAGGAAGATTTTGCTCATGACCATGGCAAAAAGGATAGACAAGACGAAATCTCTCATGAAAAACTCATTTGGTGGCACATTCATTTATACAAAATGTCTATGTTTAAACCGAGGACTTCCTAAGCCGTACTCTCCAAAGAGATCAGCATACACAAGATGTAATATTAAGGGTTAGAACGATGGTTTGATTGTTCCATGTAATGAGGTTTCATTGTTGCTTTCATTTATCAAAGGAAAGAGCGTGTGGCTCATTTTATTATGCATGTTTAATAAAAGGGTGTGAACATTTGTTTTTTTTATTTATCTTTCTCTTTCTCATCCATACACGATTGATCTCTTTACTCTCAGTTAAAGTGGCAATAGTTATCTCAAAATATGGAGAGGTACTTTTTATAATACACACTCATCGTTATACTTATTCTTCTTTTTATTTTCAATAGCGAACTATCATTCTTTATGGCCCAGTTCTTGTATATGTGACAGCTGAGCTTCATGAAAATAAATCAACAGGGCATCACTCCATTGGAACTCACATCGTTTTGGTTCTTTTTTTTTTTTACAAAAGTTAAGTACAATGTCATATTTACTTGCAAACACATTTTTTCTAAAAGACATTACTTTGCATTGGCGCTACCTTTATTCAATTTATAGTGTACGTAAAGACATCTTTTTATTTTCAAGAAATCCAAAGTGTATTGAAGTACCCTTTTCAAATTGAACTTCACAAATATATGACTTCAGCTTGATATATATGACAGCTTCATGACATGTGATATGCCTATTTGGATCGTGAAAAAAGGACGAAGTTCACCATTAAAACAAGCTTAAAAAATGCACTATCTGTAGGGAACAAATATAAAAATGATCGCTTTTGTGAAGCTGTACAGGACCTGGTTAAACATGTTCGAGACGTCACCCATGCTCTCTCGCTCTTTTTAAACTTCTTTTGCTTGGAAAGACTGGCAAGACAACAAGCAGCTCTCTTAAACATTCGTTCATATATGATGCTGCTTCTTTAATAATGGGTCTTGGAGCCAAGGCTAGCTAAGAACTTAAAGATTCTTTTGACCGATTCAAGACAGAGCTTATAGTTTAAAATCAAAAAACAGCCCGGATATTCCAAAATAAAGTCTTTACAGGAATACAAAACATCGATGTGCGAACTCTGTTTCAAAATACATACTCCAGGTGCCAAAAATGAATCATTAAAAATATATCATAATGATTTTGATTTTTGGGTACGTGCTTGTTTGGTGTGCCGCCGTACCTATTTCGAATCATACCCTGAAGATATACACCATCAATTCAAAGCTGCTTGGTTCCCAGAAAAGGCCTTAAAAGATGTCTTGAGGCTTTCGCTTAAAATAATTAAAGACATAAAGATTTATTAATAAATTCCTGGTTCGTATTTGATGAATACACACTTTTTTTATTAAAACAGTCAATGATTTTCCTAAACAACTCCGCCTAATGAAAGACTTTCAACTAACATGAAATAAAGCCTAGTTTTGGCGACCTTTTTTTCATAGCAAACGCCTCCTTTACTGTCTCTTTGGTTGCTTTTTAGAAGTCTCTTTTAATCCCTTTTTATTTTGTGCCTTTAGTAGTTCAAGACCATCGCTCAACGGTGTTGTCGCCTTGGAGGTAACATTAAAATCATAGATACGATCGGCGGCTGTGAAAGTATAGGTTTGGTTTCCAGAAGTATAGGTGGTCGTGTCATTTTGGCCAGCAATATTACTACTACTGTCAGAACTAGTCTCTGTAGGTTCAGAAACTTGAACTGTGCTGGTAGTGACACCCCCTGAGGGAGCAATCCCTGTGGTGATACCTTCAAGAGTGCTACTAGTATTCCCATTAGTATCAGAAGAGTCGGATGTGTCAGCAAAGCCGGTAGAACCAGTATCACTAGAGTCTGTTGAATCAGTACTATCGATATTAGTAGTATCAGTAGAGTCTATGTAATCTGTAGCATCAGCAGAATCACTAGAGTCAATGGCTCCAGAAGTGTCAGAAGAGGTAGAATCGGTAGAACTGGAACTGCCTCCTTTTTTAAGTGGTAGGTTAGTTAGAGATAAATTAGCAGATCCTGTATTGCGCCTGAGAATAAGCGATTGGAGGCGAGGGTGCTTGGCTCTCTGGTTCACTTCCTTATTTGCCAATGCAACACAGACAAGACATAACATAAGTGCAATAAGTAGACGAATACGTGAAGTCATACAAAAATAATGAATATAATATATGTATATACTACTCTTTTTCTTGTTCTTCCTTTTTATATTTGTTCCTGTCTGAATTATAAAATATGTTGATCTCCGTTTTGACACATAATTTATTATGAAGATGAAAGATCCCGCCAAGCATTGCGAAGTATCAGCATCATTCATTAAACTCATTCACATGTTATTATAATTGTTTTTGCCTTGAATAGGTGGTTTTAATTATAGATGTATTCTATCCAATCAACTACGTTTTGCACCAGTAAAATAACTGACACATCACATCTTCATAAACATAATGATAACAGAGAAGAACTAAAAGGCAATCATTCCATATTGTCATTATGACAACACATCTTTTTTTCGGTTCTTATTTGCCACGGCCATTGATTGATTTTAAAATGTTCATTCTTTTTCTGCTATTCATGGCCAGTTTCATATTACAAAAGCTCCATATACATAAAAATAATGTCGTCTAACCCACTACCATCAAAAGAATAACAAAAAACAGAGAACATAAAAACAACAAAACAATCCCAAAGTCCTCATAGAACATATATAAAACTTTTTTTTTTCATGTGAATAGATTCTTTATTAAAGAACATATCCATTTTTTGTACATGCTTTGCTGAATTCTCGGGGAAAAATTTAGATGTTGGAAGGATAAAGCATCTATAAAATGAAACAAGTTAGAATAACGCTTCAATAAAAAATTATAATATAAAAAGAAAGGTAAAAAGAAACTTACAACACGGACGGAAGCACCAAAGGACTTGGGAGGCAAGTTCTTGCGGAAACGAGCCTTGACGACACCGCTGGTACCGTGGGTGCGGGCAATACGACCCCAGATGACACGGACCTTGGAACCGTTGACTTCACGTTGAGCACGGTAGACGTAGGCAATGCGCTTACCAAGGTAGAATTGAGCATCCTTGGTGGTCTGGACACCCTCAACTTGAATCAAGGAAACATTGGGGTTCTGGTTACGCTTAGCACGTTCGTAACCCAAAACGCGACCTTTACTGTACAGACTATATATTGAATAGAATTAGTTTCCAAATTACTTCAGCAATGTAGAAAGAAAGAAAGAAAGATGGGAGTGTTAAGATTACTATATTTTTTTTTCACCCATCACAACACCCTCCCCTTTTTTTAAATAATATCACTTTTTTTTCCTCTTTTTTATATCATCCATCTCTCGTAGGGTCATAAAAAGGTATAGCATCTAACAATCCATCATTTATCTATTCTACTTCTATCTCTACTTACCGATCGGATCCAGCCATTTGATGATAGGTGATGAAAGAGGAAGGGTCAATACAAACCATCCAATGTGCTTGAAAGGCATTATTTTCGCTACCCGCCGGAGCAGCCGGATATTCACCGGACATGAAATAAGCATCGGACAATCCACGTGATGTCCCTTTTCTAAAAAAAACTGGAAAATCATCTTTTTTGTGTGCCCTGAAAAATAAAAATACACATATCCTCTCTTTTCTTTTTTATTCTGTTTTTTTTGATATGAGTTTGGACAAAAAGAGGGCTCACCATATTTCGGTTCCTATTTCACCAAATTATAACCACTTTGGAAACTCTACTTCAGATTCAATATTCGACCCTCCACCTGCATATCAGCCTCCACATTTAGACTCTTTTCACTCCACATCAAGTAAATAACATAAAGAAAAGCTAAATAAGGACCTAAGAAAAGCTAACTTGTATTGTCTTGTTATAGATAGCTTCTATCAACCCACACCGCCGCCACAAACTGTTATTATCCATAGACAGCCTACTCGATCGAAAGATGCCTGTTGTTGGGGATGGTAAATATACTCTTTGGTTTTTATTGTAATTGATATTGTTTTTTATTTACACAACTTTGTTTATAGTCTAGCAGCCATGTGTCTTTGCTTCGGTGCAAAGGAATGCTGTTAAAAGAAAAAATTACATAACACACATAATATTTTATTATTATTTCATTCACATTGATCGTCATACCCCCCTCTCCCTCACTCTCTATTTTTTTTTTATTTTTTTTTAATTGCTGGCAAACCAAAAAAGAAAAAGACGAAGAGAGGAAAAGGTCCTTAAAATGTGTAGATCGCACGCCCGTTACACCAATTCCACATGTTTTTATATTATTTATTATCCATTATTTTCCGTCAAGACGCTTTTAGAGTCTCAAAGAAAAAAAAACAAAAGCGAAAAAACGACTAAACCATTTATTTAAATAAAATAGTTTTTTTTTTATGTAGAAAGAAGATTCTCGGTATTTACTCTTTTTTTTTGTCTATTTATTGCTAAAGAACAAGATATCATAATTAACTTTAAATAAATCTCATTTAATTAACTTCGCAAATCAAATCGGATATGATTTTTTGAATATTATTCTTAAAAGCCCGAGTAACAGTTTTTTTAACGTGCATTAATGATAAGCAAAGAGAGAAAAGGTGTTTTTTTTAAAAAAAATAACCACATTAAAGGCGAAAATCAATTGAAATAAGGTCATTTGTTCTTCTGTATGTTCAGTTTAGGATTACTTGTTTTAAAATAAAAGAGTTCTTGGTCTCTTTTTAATATTTTAGTAAACTCAAATAAAAATACTATGTTATACCAAGAAAAATAACCAAGAGATCAGCTAATTAAATTAAATAAGATTACTATTGTTTTTCTTTCCAGTTATAGAGAGAGAGAGACCATAGAGTAAATGGAGTAGAAACATATAAATTTGACAAATCTTATTCTCGACCATCTTTTGTCATACATTGTTTTCCTTCAAACATTCCGTATTTCTGGCTCAACTAATTTTAGCTTATCAAGATTCCCGCTAGATTTTCTTACCAAAGCTTAAATCAAATGATCTGAAAATCCGAAATATAAATATATTAGTATGCTGCTTCCCTTTAATAAAAAATAATTTGTCTATCACAGGCTTATGTAAAGCTTATTTTATAAAGAAACTCCTAGCACCGTTACCCTTGATCAAAACCTCATTTTAGTGTCCTTTCTTTATTTGATTTTCAATTTGTCTGTGCTTGATCTTCCCTCCTTATTCCTTTTTTATGCTATTTTCCAAAAGTGAGATTCATTAAGAAAACTAAAACCGGCTGCTTGAAATGTTAAGTCGTTTCCATTTCACTATATACTACATCTTAAAAGCTGTTAATAAAATACATTTCGAGCCATTGTGAGACTTTTGAAACATAAACAGCGTCTGTTCTTTTATTGATTATTTATAGTGATATTTGCTCGACTCAATTAAATAGAATTGACGACATTTCCATTTGTTCAAGGTTTTTTTTATCGGCAACGGCATAACTATAATGATGCAATAATAATAATAATAATCGACACCCATACACTATCATTTGATATCACTATGTCCTAACATTTAGCGGAAGATTTCAGCAATTCTAATATATATATTGACTAAAATGACAATGATACAAAATGGTTAGAATATACAAAGTTATGCAAATCAATTGTTATTTTAAATATATAAAGTATATTTCAATAGATACCAAGAGCTTAGAAGAACCAATATTTTATATACAATTTAAACAAATATTGACACTAGTCCATATAATCTTTTGTTTGTTTTAAATTGTGTTATTTTTGGACTACAGAGCTAAAGATATTTTGTGTCTAACTTAACATTGAGGTTCAATTTAAACTAAATAAAATATCATATAGAGATATATTCGACTTCTTAAGAATTGTAAGTTTATCTATTAAATGGGGAGGCAAAAAAGTTACTTATTTTTTTTACATAATCTAAACCGTTTAATAAATGTAAGTATGAAAATGCAAACTGTAATACCATGGACCTGGAGTACTTAAGTGATTATAAGATATACTTTTATGACATGTTTTTAGGCAAACAATCTCTACAGCAAACCCAATATGCATATCCAGAAAAAAAAAACTGTGCAACTTTAAAAAAAAACACGTTTATGAAAATCTATGATATAATCATGCTCTATTAACAACATCATTGGTGATGACTTTTTGTCACTATAGACTTTTGCATGTTTTATGTCCACCTCCTTTTTTATTTGAAAAATGCAATCGTTTATTTTGTAAATTAAGAATACAAATTCTTGACGGTGAGACTAAATTAGTGTATAAGAATTGCTTCTATTCGTTTTCCCTTCTTTATTTTAATATACCAGATTGCTTTTCAAAAAGAATAGTTAATAAATATATATGTATATGAACTACAATGAAATATAATCTCGATCAATATTTCAATATAGTCCTCTACGCGTCTACACAAGAAATTAACATTTGACAAAAAGATTAAGGAGGAGAGCTAACAAATGTCCCATTTACTCCTTACTCACAAAAGCGTGTAATAAATTAAATACTCTTCAATAATAACAAAATACAGGTATTCTCTTCATACGTTTTTCCTTGTAATGTCTTTCCTACTCTAAGACGTATTCTTAAATCGGATTCATCGCAATTGCTCTGTTATTTAATGAGAAAAATTTTCTTCGCTCAAATGAACGGATTTCCCAAAATAGAAATTCCTGTTCCGGTGACCAAGCTCTTGACATGCGGGAATCTTACTGAAAGAACTCAACTTTCATAGGTAAATGCCTCCTCTTCTAACCAAGATGACGCAGTGTTGTTGTTGTACAGCGCGGAAGTTTAAACTTTTTCGGATGAGCACTCGGGCCAAAAGCAAAAATATAGCTCACAAAAGCTGTCAATCTAAAAAAAAGGAGAACTTAAGGATCATAATTAAATCTGAATATAAAGACGTTCATTGGACAAAAAGATCCAAAATACAAAGCAACAACAACAAAGAAGTCGTTAGACTTTTTCCTTTTCTTCTCATTAACCGCGTGTACCGTTTTTCACACGCAAACAATAACTGATTGGACGATGAAGAGTGTAAATGAAGTTTTGGGCGTATTATCTTTTTCCTTGTACATGTGATTAGATTAACATTGTTGTTTTTTTCTCTTTTTTCAGGTGGGAATGCTTCACCCTACGTAATTCGCTATGAATCGGGAGATCTCGGGAAGTTTGTCTTATTAAAAAAGTAAGAAAATATACCTATAACGCTACTTTATCAATAAATGAAGGCGTATAAAAAAGATGGGGTTCAAAGAGCATAATACTGGAATCAAAAAAAGGGAAAAAAAAAAAAGTGGAAAACCGCTGTAAAAGAAGAGGAAGTTTTAATAGGGTTCAGTTTGATCTTATCAATTACTTAAGCTGTGCAATATTTACACTACTCCTCTTATCTCGGACATTTTAGATAACTTGATTGGCTCAGATTGCATAATATACGAAGATAAAGATTTTTATAGTACTGATGCAGATAAGACAATTTAAGCTTTTAATTGGCTGAGTCGGAATCTGAGACTCATATGATATTAATATGGATTTATTTTAAAAGGGCAGAAGTTTAAACAAATTCCAAGTTTTTGTTTTTGCTTTTTTCCCTTTTATTTTAACTATTATATAAACATACGCATACATAAAAAAGTTTTTTATTGATCTTTTTTTTAAAACCGCCATTGCCTGTATTTCACTTTATTACATTAAATATAATATAGGCAAAACACACACTTAAGAAAAAGAAATAAAATATTTTTTTAAAACCATCGTTGCAGAATAATTTAACTCTAAATAATCATAATAATACTATATATATCATAAAAAAGTTTAAAAAAAATGTATAATCGACGAGAGGATAGCTTTTTCCAATTAAAAAAGGATAAGGCATTGCATATTGACACTGACGCACTTGGAATTACCTTTTGCAAGGAATCATCGTCCATACAGGAAAAGTTGTCGCCTTTTCCTTCGCCCTCTTCCTCTACCTCGTCGACCACCAATTCACCTACAGCAGGATTTGAAAAAGAAGGCTACACCGCAAAAGTAAATTTTACACGCAGTCAATGTCAGCTTCGACGTCAGTCACAGCAATCGCAGACCTCGCCACTCGTTGATGCGACATCATATGAAAGCATCAAGAGCCCAGCTGCCATGTTTTTAGCCAGCTTTGCATCACCCACCTTCTCTCAGCCTGTGATTGAAGAAGAACAGACAGGTGACGAAATCGATGATTTTGTGCTAGACAAAATTGTAGGTCATGGCGGTTTCTCCACGGTACGCAAAGGTTTTCGCATTTCTGATGGCAGTAAAGTGGCCATCAAAATTGTGAAAAAGGATAGCGGTTCATATGATGCAAGACTTGAACGTGAGTTATCCATCTGGAAAACATTGGATCATCCACACATTGTGCGTCTTGAGAAAGTATTGGAGACCGATTCAGCTTCGTTTCTTATTTGCGACTACTGTGCAGGTGGGAATTTACTTGATCAGCTCAACAAAAACGCTCCCATGTCAGAAGAGGAGGCACGCGTGGTGTTTATCCAGATTTGTTTAGCTGTACAGTATCTGCATGAAAAGGCCAAAGTTTGTCACAAGGATCTCAAGCTGGAGAATATATTATTCGATGAGAAAAAGAGAGTGAAAATCTGCGATTATGGTTTGGCCATTTACCAACAGCCTGTCATGGTAGCTACTCAGCCATTTTCCCCTGAGGTCTCAGATCTATTGTCTTGTGCGGGTGGCTCGCTCGCCTATGCTTCCCCAGAGCAAATCAAATCTCCAAAAGCAATCACATGCCCTTCTGCTGATATTTGGTCACTTGGTATCATTTTGTATGCACTTGTTACTGGAAAGCTGCCCTTTGCAGACGATTACGATCTTCGTTTGCAGCAGAAGGTACTCAGTGGGGAGTTTGAGATGCCCGATGTTTCAAAGGAATTACAGGATCTTATCAGCCATTGTCTTGCATTAAATCCTGAAAAACGATTATCTATTGGCCAGATCTTAAACTCATCTTGGTGCAAGAACTAAAACACACAGATATATATATAATAATAGTAGCACCACCACCACCGCTTTGTAAATAATTTGTCTCTCCATACATAACAACCACGTTAAACAGCAAAAATAGCAGTCAGCAGCAGCAAGAAGAAAAAAAAATCCCGTCCATGCCGCTATTCTTACTCTCTTGTAAAATCGATACATTTTGTAATATGTTATAAATCTCCTGGTAAATATCACCTTTATATATGAATAGCAAACAATTATATATAACACAATAAAAATATAAATAAAATAAATAATGAAAAAAAAAAAGTTATTTTTAATTTATTTTAAGATTATTGATCATTAACTAATGCGTCATAGCCGTCTATGCAGAATAAAGGAGAGAGAGAAGAGAAAGAAGTTAATTATGTTTGAAGCACTTCTATGTATAAAGTATAACTTACAAGCACATATGCCTTCCATGTAGCAAGCTAATACAATCCCTGCAGCAATTTGAGAAACAGGATGATCAAATCTATTTAAAAATAAAGAATCATATTTTTTTTTTAAAAAAAGAAAGTTCAAGAAACACCAGACATTATTACTACCTTGTAAAAAACGCAAGTACAAAAAAGATTTGCCAATGATGAAGATGTATAGAAATTTTTCTTGTATAGGGGCTGGGTGGTGGATCAGATTTCGATGCTGATGTCGTACTACCGTATTGGCTTGAACTCTGTTCTTGCTGCTCCTCTTCATCGTGTACTTCTCTCCAGCGATAAAATTTGGTTCTGCACCAGTTTGTATTGACTTCTTTTGACAGTGCAAAGGAAGATAACAGGACAAAAAGGGGGATTCCTAGGCAAGAGACGTACCAAATGACAAAAGGTATAGGTAACAAGTAGGCAAGGTAGATGTGAAATGCAGCAAATAATAGAATTACGCTATTGTTGAAATGATTATAATGATATGAATAAAGTTTGTATGTATGTGTCTTCTTACCCAACAGCTATAAGAAATACGATCCACATTCCCTTTGGCCAATTTTTTATGTTAGGCAGGGATGTTTTAGTGAAAGGAAGTTCAGCGATTAATGCATAACCGAACAATGCAGGATAAAATGCTACAATAGTGATCCAACTGGATATTTACACACAATTACATTAGCCTGTGTATACATTTAAAACCTTTTCCATTCCATTCTTATTCTCACACTTTTTTTTCTCCATGGCATGAAGACTTACCTAATCGTTTTTGTATAATTTCCAAACACAAATAAAAGAAGGCCATACGAAAATCCATTTATTAAATCACTCCAGTGTCTAGAAGGAGTTTTTGGGTTTGTCTCCCAATTATATCTGTGAGCGATCCATCGGTAAATAGGATATGGGACAATATAGAATGCTGTCATAAAGATGAGAAAGTAAATCGGGTTGAAGGAATACAATGCAGTGCTGTCGATAGCTGACCTATCGGGTAGTCCCAAAAAATCATCCATTCTAAAAGTTTTCCTTTATCTTTAATATCAAAGAGAAAAAGAAACGAAAAAGAATATAAAAAGGTCATCGTTGGACTTGTTTGGCGCACAAATAAATATGTCTGTATGCGTATCTTTGAAAAGCGATTATGTCCAAGTGACTTTTCGATTCGAGCAATCATCTGATTCTAGCTACCCTTACGTATTCTCAAGTGATTTGTGATTTCATATTAACATATTTGAACAGATATCTTATTCTTTCCATCTTATAAAACCAAAAAAAAAGGTATGAGGTTTTTGTACTTTATTAAAATGTACAGTATCCAGGTAGTGAGACTAAATGAAAAAAGGTGTTAAATAGATACTTTTCTCATCCGTATGCAGAATAAATAAACAAGATTTACTGTTGACCTCTCGATTATGCACCTCTGTGACTATTGAAGTCTGTAAGGAAGGTTTAAATAGTTAAATTTAAAGTTTATTCGCTTTCTTTTTTTAACGCATCTGAAAGGCAAAAAAGAACGCTTATTTCTGGGAATCATTTGCCTTTGACAAATCCTATTTTAAGTTGTATGTAGTTTGGGAAATAAATTGATTATCTTCAAGAAGCTTTTCAGAAAATATAGGGTCATGCTGGCAGTATTAAACACTCTAAATTAATGTAGAGTGCTATATACGCATAAAAAAGAAAAGGGGCTGGTTATGATATTACAGAATTCATATCAGCAAGTAATGACTATATTCTGATGGATAGTTTATTTTTTATTTAGCTGCGCTAGTTTTCGTTTGATGATGTGCTATATAGCAGAATAAAACAACGGCTTTGAATTCATATTCTCTGTTTTCTCTTAAGCACATAAACAAAGACCTAAGAGGAAAATATTTCAAGGAGTTAAACGTGAAGACTATATTAAAAGCTCAAGTTTGTAGTTGGTGTTACAAAATGATTAAAATACTCAAGAAAAAAAATATCTGTAATATTTGTTCATTTACACATAAATTATTGATCAGCCGGGCATTTTGACACTGCAGTTACAGAAGTCCTATTCCCAGAATCAGCTACGGTTGAAATATACAAAACCGTCCAATTCCGGGATATAAATGGACGCTTTTAAAAGATACCCCCTTTGTTATATTGTATTAAAAAAAGACAGTAGAAAATAGAGAGGCGTTTTTGGTAATCTCCTATATACATTAACAAAGTAGCATAATTTCTTTGACTCCATAAATACCATTGGCAATGTACCACACGTTTTCCAAAGTTAAAATACCATGATATTAGTTTTATGTTAAGATAATATTAAAAGACTTTTAAAAGTGACATTATTAATACGGTTGTTACGTTAATAAAATCTCAACAATCTAAACATTTTGTATATATATATGCACAGTGTTTTTATTCTCATCAGACAACGATCAATTTTGAAATAGTCCAAAGTATTCCGAAAAATAGGGCTTTATTGTTTTTTATGATTATTACTATTTTGGAGAACAGAAAATATTTCTATAAATAATGGGAGCTCCATTTGAATATATTATAAAAAAAACATTGGATTAGGGAAAATAAAAAAAAAGAAACCATGCATTCATAGCCTTGAATTGGCTTTTATTTTATATCCCAAGCGAATACATCAATAAATAACCTTATATAACTTAGTTTGATGCAAATAAATGATTTAAATTCACATTATGACATAGTTGTGCACATGCATAAAATAAATCAGGTTTTGAGTGTTTTGCGTATTTCCAAAGAGAGTCGAGACTCTCCAAAAAAAGTAAAACAAATAAATAAAAAACATCTTTGCAAGTGGTTGAGTGCTGTCGTACAAAGTCAGGAAATATCCTATTTCTCTTTTAAAGAAAAAGAAAAGTGGTGCCATAGATACATATTTAACTTTTTTATACACATTATGCCAAATCAGTAAAACCCGTTCTTTTAAACATACACAAGTCATTCTTTCAACAGGCATTTGCTTTATTTATTTTTTCTTGCGGATACTTTCTATAATTGTCAATTGATATTTCTAACCCATATGCTACAATGACGACATTTGTTGGTCAGGTCTAGAAGCATTTTATTCTTTTCATGAAGCTTTTCTTTTCTTTTAGTCTTTTTTTTCCCTTCTTTCTCCCATTGCATTCTAGTTTTATATATTAACATAAATAAGCTTGTAATTACGAAATGAATTTAGCTTACACATCGCCTTCCCACTGTGAAAAAAATGCAAATGCGTATTTCGCACCATCAAACAGCAACGTAATTGATGACAACAATAATGGAGGAGGACATACACCCTATCTCACTGCTCCACTCAACTCCACAACCATCTTTAAACAGCACCAAGATTTCCTTAATGCCATCCAAAGTCGTCATTCAGCTCAACCCATGGTACTCACACCACCAACTGTTAGCAATAGACGGATAAAAACAACAAACCTTTTATCACCCATTGATCATGATCAGCTTATAGGTTTATTATCGAACAAAACACTTTTATTGGATGTCCGTTCATTTGTCCAGTACTCACATCATCACATTCGTCATAGTATCAACGTGTCCATCCCAAATACAATATTGAAAAGGCCTACATTTACACTGGAGAAAATTTACGAAGCAATTGTATTAGATGATGCAAAACATAAATTAAAACAATGGCCAGTGATGAAAAATATCATCTTTTACGATGATCAATCGCAGTCTATACTTGAAAATAGTGCTTCTGCTTATTTAGGTACTAAACTGAAACGAGCCGGTTTCAAGGGCAAATTATGTTATTTAAAGGGTCTGTACTTTTTTTTATCCTTTAACAAAAAACTCGGGCTAATTCTTCTCTTAGGTGGCTTCGATCGATTTCATCAATTCCACCCCGAGTATTGTGGTTTCACAGCAGATAACAATGGTATCCAATTAAATTTAGGTGCACCTACAAGAAAATTAATAAAGAAAACACAAAAGAACTTTAATGTTGGGGCATTTACTGCACCCATCTTTGAAAACCAAGCATTCAATCCCTTTTTTTCAAACATCCGTCAAAACATGGAATTATCACATGGTCCAATAAGCGAACGATTTTCCATAAGGCTTCCATCCTTATATAATCATACAAAGATACCAAAGTGGCTGGAAGAAGCAACCAATGAAAATGGTCCTCAAAGATTAGCAGAGGCGTATGAGGTTTGTGATGAAAAGAAGAGATATATGTGTGTAAAGTAATTGTTTTTTTTTTTTTTTTTTTTTTTTTA
>VCJI01001797.1:43685-60932 GCA_024139395.1 Backusella morwellensis
CATTATGCATTTTCATTCTAATTGTACCAACGATTCGTTGGATTTTCGATTTAGTATAACTGCTGGCATCGAAAAGGGTACACTGAACCGATACACCAACATTTGGCCCTATGGTAAAAAAAAAAGATTTCTCGGTCATATTCAATATATAAATACCCTTTTTTCCTGAACAAAAAGAATATAGTAGAGTAAAAATTCAACAGCCTCCAACTTCATCATCAGATTATATTAACGCAAGTCATATCCAATATAAAAACTATCAACCATACATCTCGACACAAGGTCCGTTACCTACAACTTTTATCGATTTTTGGCAAATGGTCTGGGAACAAGATACTCGTGTTATAGTCATGTTAACAAATGAAGAAGAAATGTCAAAGGTAATCACCTTCCTCTTTTTTCTAAACGATGATAAAGAAGTGGATAGAAACACATTTCCTTTTTTTTAGATCAAATGCCATCGTTATTGGCCATATAACAATCAGCCTACCGATTATGGAAACGTTACAGTGGTCCTACTGTCAGAAATTGAGCATGATGAAATCATTACACGGAAGCTGCAAATCAGCTATCACAATGACATTCGTGAAATTACTCATTTACAATATACAGACTGGATAGATTTTAATGTACCTCAGAATCCATTAGGTCTGTTGCAGGTCGTTTCATTGGCAAATGAGAGTCGTACAGATTCACCAATGATTGTACATTGTTCTGCAGGCTGTGGACGTTCAGGTGCATTTTGTGCAATAGATACAGCCATTTCTAGACTAAAAAAAGAAGAGAAGGGGGATGAAGATATATTGCTGGATACGATCTCTTGCTTTAGAGAACAACGATTAAGTATGGTACAAACTTTGCGTCAGTTTGTGTTTTGTTATGAGGCGATCTTGTGGTGGTTTACAGGCCTAGATTGACCATTATCATTGTTTTTTTATTATTTTGAAAAATAAACAAATAATCTTGTTATAAAACATCTGAGGGGTGGAAAAGGATTTATAACTAGTATATTTGTACGATGTGCAGTATTTCTATTTTTATTTCCAACAAATAATATGAGAAGGAAACGACGTGAGTATGTGCGAGTATGCTTTCACCAAGGATTTGGAAAATATATCAATTACAAATATCAAATCATCATTTGAAGATCTACAACTTTTTATAAACTGAAATCAACCAGTATTATATTTTTTAAGCTGTCAAAAGAGAAATCACATGATGGTTTAGGTAACAGATTATTTAGTTTGTCTGTAATTAATAAAGAGTCGCATGATGCTGATTTAATTCTAGAATAGCTGAAAAAGAAGTTTATTGATTTTTGTTTCTTGCATGATAAAATGTTAACGAATAAAATAGGGATTTTGCTTGATAAAAATGAAGGTGGGATAGTAGTAGGCTTGAGAAACCAATATATAAATAAGATATAGCGGATATAAGATGTGGAGGGGGGAAGCAGGATAAATAGAGGAGAAAAGTGGGGGTATGCTGTACAAATATGAGTCTTTTATAAGTGATAAATAATAAATTGGATAATTGAATATAAACATTTTTTTAGTTCATTTTTCATTTTTCTGAAGTGAATGATTTTGTATCCAAACGTATAATGCGTCTTTTCGGTGTCTTATTGTTGCGTGTACGTGATTCTACTTTAACGGTATGGGGTAAGGAACGAAATGTGAAGTGATCTATTGTATGTGCGAACGGTGAAATGGTGTGGTTATGACAGGCCAGCTGAGCCAATTTTGCAGCAATTTTATTCTGTGTGGGGTCGACGGTGATGTCCTCCACCATGCTTAGATGTTCCTCTTCATTTTGATCATGAACAGGTAACTCTGGTCCTTCAGTTACATACCACGGTGCATCTTCATCAGCATAGTAAATTGTTGAGTTGATAGATGAGGTGGTTGGGTTTGAGAGATAGTCATCGTCATCATCTTCGTCATCTTCTAAATCATCATCAGAAAAGGCACCAGTAGGAACCACATGTGATTTCAAAGCAGCAAAGCGACTACTATATAGTTCATTAAGAGCGGAGAGATTGGCATCAGTGATGGGCATATTGCTACCACTATATGTATTAGACGAAAGCGAAGGCGGAGACTTTGAAGTTTGTGAATAATAGAGATCGCTAAAACTGCCATAAAAGGAAGGCTGAGGTTGACCTTGGGATAGACTATCGAAGAAAGAAGACTGCATATCGGTTGTTGTGGGAGAGGAGGAAAGGTCTGGCATAGAAAGGATATCTAACGGTAGTGTTGATGGAGGAGTGATAGGGGAAAAGGGGCGAGTCTGGAGACCCGGATCTGAGTAAACGGAGCGAGTCTTTCGTTCTCGCTTCCATTCCTGCTGCTGTTTCTTTCGTAGTTTTTCTTGTTCGTTTTGAATATGACGCTGACTCAGGTTGTGAATCATGATGGGTAAATCTTCTTGGAATAAATTTCGTAACTGCTTTTCTATTTCACGTTGTAAAAAATTGCGTACACTTGTGACACTATCGAAAGTGGAGCTAACCACAATACTCTCTAAAGGGTCGTTTTTGAATACCAAAGTGATACCTTTTGTTTTAGAAACCACAAGTACGACAATTCCTCGAAGTTTCAAATCACTGATTCGCAGTAACATTGGTACGACTAACGGCTGATCGGCGGCTAGTACGCTCGGCCGTGTGTGTCTTGGTAACTCGGAATCTTTTGCATGCATTGGATTGGCCTATCATTGTTGTTGTTGTTGATTATGCATCATCACATGAAAATATGGTAATCTTATTATTTACCTGAACCTTAGTTTGCAAAACAATGGAAGCATCACCCAAATAAGTCAACTTGAAGATACCACGGAACTTATCTGTCGAGAGTTCACCAATCTCCAATATTTCCAAGTCTGGTGCCTTTTATAAATCGAAAAAAAAAGAGAAATATTTTATTACTTTTTAGGTCTTTTTAAACGAAATGGTTGTTATTGTTATTATTAATGGTTGTTATGTATTTTAATGCGATAGTTACCGTCGTTCCCATATTCAGCTCTTTTACTGTGATGTGGTCTACTATATTCTTGGGTTTGTTGCCCTTGTTGAGGGCTGCCTCGAGTTGTGACGACGCTTCTTTATAGAATTCCTCATCAAACTCTGGCCATTGGAACCGAAAGGCCATCTTGGTGTTGTTGTATTTATTGTTGAATGACTGGAGAAAGTAATCGTAACTTTTTAATTTTATCGAGTTGTTTTTTTATCGTTAAAAAAAAAGCACTGTCTTTTGGCTTTTATTTTATTTTATTTTTCCTTTATTATTTTACAAAAGAGAAAAAAGGGTTAAAAGAAAAGAAGGAAAAAAAAGGAGAAAAGAAAATAGAGAATTTGTCTCTCTTTTTTTTTGCGGGGTGGCATTGCGTCACATAAAAGGCAGCGAAAAGCGGAAAATATCGGAGTAAGAAACCGTGCAAAAAAAAAGTGATTGAAAGAAGATCTATTTTTTTGATTGATGCTCAATGAAAAAGTAGAACCAAAGGAAAATATCGATCTTTTTATTTATTCCTTTCTGTGATGAAATTGACATTCATTCATGAATAGAAGAAACAAGCATTTTTTTATTAACGTCCAACCGTTGCACTAAAGGTTTTACATGACTCTCTCCCAATTGAATCATAAGAGCATCACGTTTCTCATAAAAAAACCAGAGATTTTACTCGTCGGTGTGTGAATATAATACTCGAAATTGTGTGCATAGAGAAAAAAGCGTTATTTATTCATAGTGGGCTAAAGCCGGTTTTTTTTGTTTTTAGCTAAACCTTTTAACACTAACGTGCAATTATAAAGTTAATTTGTATTATATTATTTTTATTACAGGAACCAGAAGTGACAGATGAAAGGAAAATACTCTCACACACAGAAACAGACTATATATATAGATTCAAGAAAAGGGTGAATGAAGGCACGTTTTTATAAATTATCAAAGGGGGATGGTCATGTTATCTACATTTGCATTCCATTTTACGAAAGTGTGGCCTGTTTCTATTATCAGATTCTACATGTATATATATCAGATGCTTTTTAATTATTTTCCAAGTGACATTAATAAGAAACTTTAACTTTAATACTCCAAATTTCATATCTATATTTATTCTGCTTGAAGGGGTCTTTTGTTATGTGTTTCACAAACGAGCGTTAAATGATGTTCCAGCCCATACTTTTTTACACTTCCAAGACGTAGTAATACAAATAAATTAACTTATTTTAAACTAAAAAAAATATAAAGTAAATAATAATAAAAGTGCTGATGCATCCTCTTCTTCTATTCATTATATTTGAATACGAACTAAAAACAAGCTTAGTCACTCCGTAAAATGCATGTTGGATGACCTATACGTGCAAAAAAAATGATGAAGAAATGTCTTCTTCAAGTATCTTTCAATGGCAGTAGTGACAAAAAAAGTCATTAACTCTTGTAAAATGTGATTGGCTAATTGGCACACACAAATAAAGCAAAAAACATGGGCCAAATGCTCGATATTAGTTTAAACCGCAAATAAAATAAAAAGTAAAATCACAACACAATAAATAATATATACCTTGCATTGAGCATCAAACTGATGATTAGCTGTGTGCTATAATAATATAAATTAATAAGTGATCGTACAGAATAAAGTCTCTTTACCATGGTCACTTTATCATTTTTTGTTTGGGATGGTTGTACCAAAATATAATAAAACTTTACTAATGTTCTCAAATTGTGTTTACTATGAAACAGTTACAGATGGTCTTGAAGAAATTATCTTGATTAAAAAGTATCCACAAAAGTTTTTCTTATTTTGTATTTTTGTCTTCTTATTTCACATATAAAAAACGTTTTAATAATATAAATAAAAACTGAGTACAAGCCCTTATCTTTTTTTTAGTATCACTATACTTTCACGGAAAATAGATTATCATTTAATGATAAACAAGTAATAGCAATAAGGACTGTTATTTATTGTTCTCAATTGCTTTTTTCATACAAACAACTTACTAATTACTTAAAGAAGAAGAGGCATTTGTTTAATATAATATATATCTTTCAGTAGCAAAATAACAACTATCTCTGTTTATCTCTTATTGCTCGCCACGTGAAATTTCAAAAAACACATTGACCACCAAAATTTTAAAGTATCTATTGTGTCATTTAAACTTTTATTAGTACCTTTACTTCTCATGAACATCAAAGCTCTCAATAAGCGTAAGAACGAGAGAAAGCGCTGAATTCACCATGGGTGGACCTACAGATTAAGACCGAAGCCACAATATCTTCATAGGTATTACCCTCATGGATTTTATCAGCAGAGTTTAACAGTTAAAGAAATATCCACTTATACAACTTGAATAAAAAAAGTGAACAAGAAGCTTAATATGCTTAAGTAAATATTATTTCATTCATGCTTTTATAACAATGCCATGCAAATCATCATAATTAAATGATCATATTTAAATACTTTCTCACAAGCAGTTTTCCTACTTTGTAATCTATAGAGCCGTCGACCCTAAGAAGAAAAGAATATAGCATAATGGATCACTAAAATCATTGGTGAAAAGGCAAAAGTCCACTTTGCCAAATATCTGGCTTCAATAAAAAATTGAATGTTCTGGGATAGTTTTTTTTATCTTTTTTTTTCAAAAGAGATGTGATTGATACACTGAGCACATGACATGGCACCAAGATAGGCTTTATGTGAACCAGGGATGATCAGCTTTAACGTCAGAATGACAAAAAGCATATCTCTTAAAAAAGCATTCTGCCCCAAATGTATTCGAGAGTCTTTAGTTAAACAAGTTGATGATGGTATACATATATTGTATTTAAGATTGTAATGTTGACAGAAAATCAATGCTATTCTCCTTCTGATCTCCTGAAGTCGTCTTTTTTTTGCTGCAACTCGCACGGTCCAAGTTTCTATGAATAAGAGATTGGCAAGACAAGCTGCACTTAAATCAGCAACGTTGTTAGTGGATTATGAGCAACAGCAGGTCTACATGCTATACAGATTCTAACATTGTAGCATAGAAGTTATTTTGGAAGTAACTGTTAGAATATTGGCTATCCAACGTGGGACTATTTTCATCCAAAGTCAAAAACTGATGCTTATGCACCTTAAACAATTAATAATAACGATAATAAAAATATAACTATTATCCGTATTTAATCTTAACATTTAGAAAAACAGTGGTCGCATCTGAAGGCAAAAAGTATCCAGGGACGAAGATCCTATTTTCGATCAAAGGGTTCCAGGAATGGTTTATCGATGTCCTAATTTGGAAAGATAAAAGTCCTCCCGGGTTAACTTTTGCAAATATGCCAACTGTGTCATTGTTAGTTTCAGCCAATGATTTCTGTTTTCAAAAAGCCTATCCATTTTCCTTATTCTTATAAATAGAAGAACAGAAAGCCTACTTTTCTTTTCTTTTCTTATTCTCTATTCTATTTTCCTTATCTATTTATAATTCTCTCCACGATGGCTCAAAAGGATAATTGGTCTGCCTCAAACTATTCAAAGCACGCTTCGTTTGTACCCAAGTTAGGTAACGTCATCCTCGACATTTTGGATCCAAAGAAGGATGAGTGTATTCTTGATTTTGGTTGTGGTGATGGCGTTCTCAGTCTTAATGTAGCCAAAAAATGCAAATATGTTGTTGGTATTGATGCTAGTCACGATATGATTTCTCGCGCAAAACAGGATTCCGCTTCTAATACCCAATACCATGTTGTTGACGGTTATGATCTGGACACATGGTTCGATGAGCAAAAGCTTGAACCCTTTGATGCCGTTTTCTCCAGTGCTACTCTCCATTGGCTCAAAAAAGATCCCGTGAAGGCCATTCGTAATATGCATCATACCTTGAAATCTGGTGGAAGACTGGTTATCGAAATGGGTGGTTATATGAACTGTTTGGACGTTCATGCTGCTTTAATTCATGCGTTAGATAAGCGTGGTTTGGATGGTAAGAGCTACTCACCTTGGTTTTTCCCATCTCCCGAATACTACAGTAAGCTCTTGGAAGAGAATGGCTTCAAGGTGGAATATGCCGAGTTAGTTCCTCGCCAGACTCAATTGAATACAGATGTGGCAGGTTGGCTTGAGACTTTTGGCTTTGTCTTCTTGGAACCATTTGATGAAAAAGAGCGCAAGGTTATTGTCAATGAAATTCAGGATTATCTCCAATATACAAATCAAAGAGAAGACGGTACATGGTTTGTCTTTTATAACCGCTTACGTGTAGTTGCTATCAAGCAATAAATCTCATTGTTTTTATTTAATAATAAAGATTCTATTTAAATACATTCTGCAAAAGTCTCCTTTCACTTTTTTTTGGTTTACTAAATTGGTAAAGATATTTTAAAGTTTAATAAACGAGGGCCAATCACGGCAGGTGCAACAAGTAAACCAAGGAACATGACAAACAAGATCACCAGTAAAATGCCATAAAAGATGGCTGTTTTTCTTCGACGTGATCGCTGTGTAGTTGAATAGATTGGTTCTTGTATTTGCTCACTTGGTTTAAGCCAGAATAGCATGAGTGAGTGCCATTTATCAATACCGGGGATTAAGCAGACCAAGAACAAGAAAAACAGAATAAAGTGTCCCATAATAAAGTCGGTAGCAAATAAACTCATCTCCACTGTTTTGCAAACAAATTCACGGAAAGGTTGTGATAGCACATAAAATCCAAACTATGTAAAACACGTAAATACACAAATATTGATAAATGTATATAATCTAAAGTACTTACCCCACGACCATACCATCGACCAGTCCACCAGCCCTGATTACTCATGTCCTGATGAAATTCACGAGTCAATAGAGTTACCGTCATAAACTTGAAAATAAATCGTTGAACCGAACCAATTGCAATCATGCCCAGCATGACCCGTGAGAAACTCCAGTTTTCCAAAAAGTAAAGGATCTCAAAAAATAGAATAAAATTTACAACAGCCCATCCATGAGCCACTGCAGCCACTGTGGCACCAAACTTGACACCGCAACACAACGATGCGATACAGCCTCCAGAGATGGATACTGCAAAGAGTACAGCCAAAACACCTGCATTTAATAGAATAGGACCTACTGAAACAACACCGATACGTAAAAGAGCACTGGGTCCGTTGTTGGGCTGCGATGTATCTTCCGGATCAAAGCTGCGTATAAACAGATAGGCAACTACACACAAAACCGCCAGCAAAAAAGGCATGATGATTTCTGAAAAGAGTAGTACACGGAAATTGGCTTTGGGCTGTACCTGTTGATTCCATGCTTTTGATTCACCCAGCTGTTTCTTTTTCACACCAGTTGTACGCATACGCGAGAAACGACAAAACTCGATCCATGAATTACTGTGAGAAGATCCATTTCCTCTTGACAGCCAACGAAGGTATTCACGATAATCTACCAAGAAATCCGTCATTGAAAATTGATGTGGATTAAATATAAAAGGGGAGAGAACAAGAGCAATCACAGTGATCCAGAAATAGGCTAAATGGGGTATCCATAACACCACGGATCCAAACAGTAAAATGAGAAGCATCCGAGCACCCACATACATACTTGTATCAGCAAATCTTGAGTATAATAACGAGAATGGCAAACGTGCAGTTGCGAAACCACGACCAGTACCAATATATCTAGCGCCACCAAATGTAAGATTGTTTAGGATGGAGTTGGCGTATGTTTGTGTCACAAAAATTTCAAAAAGGGGAGACAATGATAGCATGTGTTTGCAAAGACGGCTGACAGCACGGAAAAATCCACGCTCAGTTAACTCCTGTAAAAACAGTGGTAAAAAGGAAACAAAAATGATAGAGAATATAGAAATCACTACGCGTTTTAGCCAGTCAAAGATAGGGACAAGATTGTAACAGCCTTCAGGTTTAAGTGCCGCATCGGGTGAAGCGTTTACATCATATTCACAGATGGTCAACGGTAAACTTGTAGCAGCCACAAACAGTAACACCAACATAAACATGTGTACAGAAAGCATGATAAAAATGTTGTTGACATGGAAACCAGGATGGGCATAATAGAATGTAAGGAAACGATCCAAGGGTAGCTGTGTACCAAGATAATAGTATTCACGAGATAGCATTTGTTCACCCATACCGGTACCAATTTTAGTGACAAAGTTTAGGACGGATCCAAAACCGAGATCACGGCCTTTACCACATTGGAAATATTCAACATGCTTAATACGCCCTCCCCTTTCAAATGCATTCATACCAGCGTAAATATCTTCATTCAAATGTAACCCCTTTTGTGCTTTACTAACACCACCACGTGTAGTCATAAAAATGGCATTTAAGAAATCTGGGTGACCATAATGAAGCTAAAAAAAGAAAAGTAAAGTGATTAATTTTGTTTTTTCCTGTATTATTTAAAATATAGGATTGTATTTTACCTTTCCTCCAATAGTAGCCATGATTCTTTGTGTCAACGTACCAAAAGTTTGTTCTTTACCAGCTGCAACATCACCGAGCACACCAATATTTTCAGAAAAGATATATTCTCTTGCACCTACAATAGCCACCGGACTTTTAGGCTGGCTTGCATAAGGAGATTCATTAGAGGGATGCATTTCTTCAAATTCACCAAGGACATTTCGAATCTTGATACATTCTTCAAGATAATTATCCTGATTTGCATCAATCAGCTGAAGATATTCACCACGATAGTAGATGAGGGCGGTGTTTTGGTTATCTGATTTACCATCACCAAGGATAGGGTTACCAGGTAAACGGATTCGGTATTTAGGGGCACGAGTACCGTCGGATTTGATTGTGCAATGACCATCCACCAAACAAGAGTAGTAAGTTTCTTCTTCTTTTTCCAAATATGCAATCTGTAACTCAGGATAGGCCTTCAAAACATAATCCACACTTTCCTTCTCCTCCTTATTAAACACACTATAGCGCTGCATTGCCACAAGAAACCTAAACTTACGATTCGCCATTTGATCCAGTTCACTTTCAACCTCAATATCGGGATTCAGCCTACTGATATCAGGTGTTTCGACACGATAGAGAAGCTTGATTGCTTTTTGATAATTCATAAAACCGGTGATTGTACGGTACAGAGTTTGTGAGCGAAGAGAGGCCCAGATACGAGTGCGTAAGGTATATTCAGGCGCAGAGGATTTGAACCCAACACAGTAGAATGGCAGATCATCAATTTTATGCTGTTTTTCCACTTTTTCATCAGCCAGGCTAAAGTTGGAAGGGGAACGGGTGGATAGGTTGGATGTAGATTTCATGGGATTTTCCATTTGTTCTTTGGTGATTTCAGTTATTTCATCTGCCAATACCTTGGTATCTTTAACAAAATTCTCCCATTCAAAAGGATGAAGCTGTTTCAAATACTCAAGTAATGTGATGCGTGTGTTTTTATCTTCTTCTCGAATAATCTCTTTTAGTGTCAGGATGATTTTCTCGCCGTAATGTGGTGTCAGCACCGTAAACGTAGGCATGTTGGGCACGGATAACGATTCAGGCATTGGCGTGGTTAAACTCTGAGCAAAAAAGTGCATGCGTCGACCAGCTTCACTGTTCTGTGGGTAGTATTCGGTTTTGAAGGCAACATCTTCTTGCGATACAAAGAAAGTCGGTGATTTGAGTGTGCTAGTGTTTGAGTCAGCAGCAGGAATCTACAAAGATTTTTTTTAGTTTAGTTTACAAATAGATGGTTGCTTTTCAATAATATATATATTACCTGTCGATAAAGTAATTTTCCAACATGATCTGCAGATAACAGGTGTTCACGAAACATGGACACAATCAAAGCATTCCAAACTTGAGAGCATAAATATTTAGGCTGGATATCTAGTTCTGTAGCGGCAAGAATTTTTGCATATATTCTCTTTGGTAATCTTGAAAATATGTTTCTCCAGGGGCTCCAAATAGAAATACCCAAATAGAAGGATCGGGCAACCGAAAAGATGGTATTCCAAATGACATACCAAAGGTATGTATCCAAAAAGAAGAGAACAAGCTCCATCAAAAGCATCAGAAATAAAGCAATCAATGGCATGTAGGTACAGATAAGTGTTCCGGCAATAGCATCTTGACAGTTCTTTACCCGCATATTTGAGATGGATTTTAAAGGATCTTTGAAGGACAAGGCAAGAAAGAAGTAGGATTCCAAGAGTTTGCAACCAAAAACACAGGACCAAAGGCCAATTGATATGAGCCTATCCACCTTTTTCAAATGAGGAAAACTGGCAGTGAATGTTTGACTAGCCGGTGTCTTGCGTTCATCCTTTGACTTAATCCGTAAAAATAATCTGGACTGAGGCGTAATTGCAAAAAAGATGCTTGTAATTAGACTGATCAAAAGGTGAACAAGAGCAACCACCATCGAAAGGGTACCCGTTCTATTAAACTTTACGCAGTAAACAGCAGGGCCCGTATTGATGATGAAGATGAAAAACAGTAAAACAAGACGGCGAATGAGGATCCGTGCATTTTTAAAACTCATGGGCACATAAAAGTATTCTGCAAGACTTCCCAACATCACCAAAAGGGCGGCAACCCCGCCTCCTAACGCAGCCACCGAGATTTTGACTGGCGTTTCTTTATCTGCTATATCCTTATCGCTATCCAAATAGAATATACCCGAGTTTGCTGCAATAAAATACCAAAATGAAACAACATGTATGATCCAGATACGAGTGAAGTTGACAGCCAAGTGCATCCACGAACGTTTTTCCTTGAATGTCTTTTGAAATGCCTTTTTCCAATTTACCTCTTTTAATTGATCATAACGTAAATGAGGGGCGATTGTCAGCATTTTTGTCTTGTCCTTTAGCATGATACGATTCATTGTCTCAGGATACCAGAATAATTGATTCACATCATCGTAACCAATAATGTCGGCATGATCCCTATCTCGTCTCATGTATTTATCGGATTTGTTTTTCTGATAGCCCTGATCTCGAATGAATTCATAAAGAGGTGTGATGACGCTATCCAAATAGTCTCCTTCAGGTGCGATTCTGCCATTTTCATGGTGATACTGCCAGGCATCATCAGCCAATTTGAATATAAAACACAAGGCTTCAGGACAGAACCGGACCACCGATGCCTCTGCCCACACCATTAACCAAAGTGCCAGTTGGCGTACACGCTCATTGTCAGTCATTTGTTCCATCTTGTGTCTCCATCGTTCCTCTTCTTCTGCCAGTGATATCTTTGTCGTGGTATCCTTGGTCGCATCTTCAGCAACTCGAGTGGCAGCGTTTTTGTCACCTATGGCATCATCTAGGTCCAATTGTGCGGCAAAGTACCATTTTCGATAATTGGCGTTTGGACCCCCGATATAGTCTGCGTGCAATGTGAGTAGGGCCATGGCAGCAGACATACGTGAGGCTCTTGAATCAAGCATCACCATAAGATGGTCAAGCATATTAAGCATGCTATCATGTTGAAATCCAAAAAAATGCTTGAGTTGTACAAAAATGTCCTGGATCTGTTGCAATGATGGTAAATGATGCTGCTCATCACTGGTTGTCCATGCCGGATAAGGGATATATTTGCCGTTGACCAAAGTTTCTGAAGAAATGTCTCGTTTACCCATCGACAACGGACCGGTATCAAGCATACTGGCAATGGAGGATGAGCTCGTGGTTGCTGTCACTCCCTTTGGTGGCTTGAGTCGTTTTGATTCCAATACTGCTAGTAATGACTCAGAGGAGGGAGCACACCGTAAATATCGATCAGAATTATTGATGTCCCCACGCAAGTTGCTGTAAAGATCAAACTGAGAGGTTTGCTTGGGATACTCCTGTGAATAAGGGATAGACGAAGATGAATCATGCCATTCGGATTGTGGCTCTTCATATTGCGTATATAGCTCACGGTTTATTTCATGTAATTGATGCAGGGATTGTAATGAAGTTTCTATATTTGGTAGAAATAAAAAGTGGCAAGGGATAGTTAATATCATTTCTTTTTTTTATTATCCCATTTTTTTATTATTTTTTTTTTTTTAAAAAAAAAGAAGATTTTCGATTACATCTGTAAATTACCTGAAAGTGCTGGACTAGAAGGTATTTGGTCATTAATGTGTGATCTATATATAAGACGAAGGGGGTTAGATGAAAGGGGTATATGAATTATTATTTCGCTTTATTTCTTAGAATGGGAATCCTTACGTAAAATTATTTTCTCCAGTTGCTGGGTAATAAGACTGTTCAATGTCACTATTATCATCTGATGTTGTATTTTCATCTAGTTGAACGGTATAATTTTTATTGTCATTTTCATTTTGAGTTGATGAATCATCCATTTCTTGTCTTTTCTTTATTGATAAAAAATAGGAATAAAAGTAGGAACAAGATGAAAATGAAAAAAAAAAATGGAAGAAAAGATTCAAAAAGCAAAAGAATAAGAACAAGAAGAAAAGAAACGTTTTTATTTTATTTTTTTTTAAAAAAAATACGTTCATTATTTATTGATAATAGATATGGAATGATACCCTGTTGCTTTAGTTTAATCAATCGATGTTTGGACAATTAGGCTTCAGTTAATTACACGTGCGGCATTCCAATACCCTAATTTTTTTTGTTCTTATGCCTCCTATTTTAATATCGAGCAAAGGTTTGAGCGAATAAATGGGTAAGTAATCAAGTGGATACGTGGGTCAGATATGCGTTTTTTGCATTTTTTTGTGGTCCGTTACTTCTTTTTTTCGTTCACACATACACACACAGACTTTCTTTTTATTAGTAATAAAAAAGTTGTTAACAATTAAAGTAAATCCAGTTTGCTGTTACTGTAGTTATTACTAAATATGAAAAGAAAGAGCTGGTAAAGATGATTACTTTTGATATTCAGGATGGTTCTTCATTTGTTATATCGACTCTTATATGGATTATTTTTATTGTAATTATAATAAGAAAGGCTAATAAACTGCATTAAACGTTGTGTCAAATACACTATTTTTATCACTTTTTTTTTAATTTTAATTCAGGGCAAACCATTTCATTACTTTTATATATTTATAGTTCAGAATATACTTGCTTTAATACCCTAAAGTTCAATCTTACAGTTGTTTTAAGAGTCTAGATTTAAGATTGTTTTTATTACTGTGAAAAGTAATATCTTTCGTTTCTCTACTTCCCCCTATAAATTGAAATTTGTTCATTCCTAAAGAAAGTTTTCATTTTCTTTTTTTTAAATACATTTTTAACTTCTTATTTTTAGCCAATGATCATTAACGCTTCATTCATCATCGTAAAAGCTCAATAGCACTTTATCGAGGTATTATGATACGCTCTTTACACTTAACCAAAAAGAGTATCACTTCCCATTTGGGATTTATAAGGATAATCTATACCCCTTTTAATTCTTGTTTTTTATTATTAAAAAAAGGTGCTCTAAATATAGTCCTTTGATTTCGATCACATATTAAATCAAAAGAAATGCTTTGTAAAACTAAGGGAGAAGAATAATCATATAACAATAATAGATGACAATTGTAAACATTGAGATAAGAAATAGTAACATAAAATGAGGTCCATCGGATCAAGGCTGAACCGACAGAGGAAACTGCATTTATTTTTATTATATAAAAGTCCCCAAATTTTGCATCACTGCACTGCTTTATAAACCGAATATATCGTACGAAAAATAAAATCTCTAGATTCTATTTACTATATTCGCAATGAAGAGGTAATATACATATCATTTCAACATTTCCAGAAACCATATTAGTGCAAAATATAGAAAAAAAAACTCGCATTTTTCAAAGCTTCTAAAAATGTAAAAAGGCTCAGGACGTTTTCTATAAACTGTATAACTGGACCCGATTGATCCGGATGGTCTTGTTAATATCACAAATTACTTGGTCAATACATATTCTTCTCAAGTATTCAAGCGAATGACTGAACAGTTTTATCTGAGTACTAACTCTTGATACAAACTAATGTGTTAACAAAAATGAAAGTGATAAATCTTACTTTTTACATTTTTATCCAAACATACCTACTCTTAGAGTTAAATTATTTCTTCTTTCTCGTTCCGTGCCAATTTAATTATTTACAGAAAATAAATTGAGTTTGCGCATGCATGTTTAAGTTATACATTTAAATAAAAATGCACATATTTATTTCAAGGATCCGCATAATTATTTCTTTTTTTATATGTCGGAACGGTACAAATGCACAATTTCTTCTGTTCTGATCACTTGAGTAGTTATCAGGGCCATTTCACTTCCACAGTGTTGAGGAGTTTATGCGGTAAGTCTGTGATAAAAAAAAAGCCTGACAAATTTCACATTGAAGCATATTGGGCTATATAATATATATAAAAAATTGCATTAATTCCAATAAACTAATCAAAAATACATGTATATATTTTTTTATGCATATAAAGACTCTATACTAGCTATATCTTACTCTTTGGCATAATTTCTGATAATCTTGAATCTGGAACTCATTTGTCAATTGTTTAGCCAAGCAATTGTAATACATATAGGCCAACTGTTTTCGACTCGACACAGTGGCACTTGGCTGTAACTTATGTAGCTTCTTAGTTAACATGTCATGGTCAACATCACAGGTGCTGTTTACTTTATGTAAGCCAGCAAATTCTAGGATCATGTTTGCAGAAAATAGATCCAAAGAATACAGATCTCTACATAATCACAAGCACAAATATTTGTAGAAGTCAATTTATAAAAAAAATTAAAAAAGATGTAAAGGAAAATACTTACTGGCTGAGATTCAGAATTCAACATTCGTAGCTTTCTGCATGTTGTTCTTTTCCTTTCTTTTATGAATCGATAGTCTCTTGTCACTGACGATGGCTTCAATATGTTGTAAACTCGATAGAAAATGTACTTGTCTTGAAATCCTGCGTAAATCGTTGCTGTCTCTTGGATCCAAACGAATCTTTTTAGTGGCATCCAGTCTGTTATATGCTTTGATGACCTTGACCGAAGCTGTGCTTTCCACCAAAAACTCGATTTCTTCAGAGTCAGTTTTGTAACGTGGTTTGCTGCAGATGACCATTGATTGATTTTCTGTGAGCATAGGATAATTTGTTACAGGATCTACCATCTTATTTGTACGATTAAGCACGCCATGGCCATGGAAGGTTGAAACCCAAACAGTGGAGTCTGTTTTTTTAGAAGCACGGATTTTATAAGCTTTACCCATTTAGAAACTATTTTTTTTGCGATAGTATCTTGGCGCTCCATTAACAAAGCACATGTATTTATGCTGAATACTATAAACAATAATCACATTTGAATATTATCACCCTATGATACTTTAGCCCATGCTTTAATGATACTTCCAGTGATATAAGGTAGAAGGTGGCATCCTCGTAGGAAAAGAGGCTTGGTTTTTATATCATTTTTAACACGATAAATTATAATAGAAAGTAAAAGAAAGAAGAAGAGATAAAATAGAAAGGAAAAGAAAAAATCTTTTTAATCAGCCAAAGCGGACATGTAAATCAGACAATGAAAACAATGACGCTTTCTGGTTTATTATCTAAGTTTTCCTCTTTTGTATGGCGCAATAATATGGTATTCTCATATGAAACCATCAAAAATACATGATCTTTTTTTAGATAAATACCTTGAACTCTTGTATTCATTGGCATATATTTCATTATTTTTGATTAAGTCTCTTTCAATTAATTGGTGTCCTTTTAATGGGTTCCTGTGCTTTCATCAGCATACAGGTCATTATTTTACTCAATGAATTGAAAGTAACGTGGGCGTGAATAAGCCTGCTACTAGCTATGTATGTTTATATTGATTTAGGTATGTATTATTAAAGGGCTAAATTTAAGGCCGTGTCTTTAAAGATATGTTTTTATTTAAAAAGTCAAATAATGACATTATAAAAGAATAAAAGTTTATTAATTTTAAACTTGAATGCATCTACATGAATATTATCAGTGCATGCATTTGTTATTTGGATATACAATATAATACAATAAAGGGAATTAAAGTAAGTAACATCTCTATGGGATATACATTTATGTTTTGAATTAATTGATTTCTGGATAGCTTGTTGTACCTTACTCAAGGTGTCCCTCTGGTTCAAAGTAGCATCATCTTTATATCCATCAAATATTACACTCGATCATTAGCTTGATGATGTCGTTTGGTAAATCATAAGAAATCACTTGAACGTCTCTTTCAAATCATCCGTACAAGGGATCAGCCAATTGGTTGCCTTTTCACCAACACTGCCTTGTGTTTGTGCTTCATCTTTGCTCGTTCTTG
>VCJI01001802.1:22921-34104 GCA_024139395.1 Backusella morwellensis
GGCGTTTTCGATCATTTTAGGAGAGGGTGCATCGAGCGCATCACTTAGTACATTTCGGATAGATCCCAACTTACAAACTTTAATACGTAAACATAATTCTTCTAAAGGTAGACGCAGAATTTCAGGTGTTTCGTAATCGGCCATCTAATAAACTAATTAAATACCCTGGTTTCTATATAATATACTAATACCTACAAATTCATAGCGTTGCTTTGAGAAAAGATGGAAACACACGCCTTCTTGAACACGACCAGCACGGCCTCTTCTCTGTCTTGCATTTGCCTTTGCTACATATTTCTGTGCCAGCTTCGAGACACGCTTTTTGTCGTCATAACTAAATACCCATCCATAAATAAACATTTTAATCGTTAATATTTAATAAAAAGAACTTACCTTACAACCCTTGCCATACCTGTATCAATGACGACAGTTACATCACTGATAGTAACACCTGTTTCAGCAATATTTGTGGAAAAGACAATCTTTCGGATGCCATCAGGCGGGATATCAAACGCTTTCTCCTGGTGTTCAGAAGAGAGTGCTGAATGAAGTGGGATCAATATGAACTTTTCAGGGTCACCAAAGACGTTATGGCTGGAAACAATATCATATAGCTTTCGAATTTCATTCATACCCGGTAAAAATATCAAAATTGCACCAGAGTCGGGTATATTATACTCGGTCCCACGTAGCAATCTCTTATTATCACCATCTTTCTTACAGATGTAATCCAAAAGCTCAAGAACTAAATCATAGTTGACCTTATATTCGTCTAAACGTTTGATCATCTTTCTTGTAGAACGGCTGTATTGGCTTTTCTGAGCTGTATCCTCATCGTCGTCATTAGATGCCAAAGAGAGTTTAGACTCGATAGCAGTTGGATCATATGGGTCCTCATCATCTGAGTCTTCTTCAAACAATTCATAATGGACACGTTTTGAGGATCCGCCTTTACCAGACACAACGATGTCTCCTTGTTCTTTAATTACAATTTAGTTATAAGAAGCAATCTATTAGATACCTAATATATCGAGTTATTATTTATATTACCTCTCTTAACACGAGCCTGTCTCTTAGCATAGTTTGAATCCTCTTCAACCACATAACCTATATAGAAAAAAAAATCAACATCATATTCCAATAATTATCATTTGTACAATAGTTACCTGTATCTTCTATTACATCTTCAAGATATTGAACATGGACAGGGAAAGTTCTTCCTGGGACTGAAATTACAGGACAGTTTCCGAAATACTGGGAGAATCTTTGAGCTTCCACAGTGGCACTCATCAAAATAACCCTGGTCATAGATGTTAGAATTCAAAACGAAACATGTCTCACCTGTTACTTACTTCAAATCAGGGCGAACGGTACAAAGTCGTCTTAATATAATCAATAAGAAATCACTATCGATAGTGCGTTCGTGAACTTCATCCACAACTACATGAGAGACACCATTCAAATTGACATCGCTTTCTAGTCTACGCAACAAAATACCCTGAACAATCTCATTTAGTACATAAGCTAGTGCCCAAGACTATAACATGACATACCGTGGTACAGAACATAAGAACATTTTCATCTGATATTTTACTTTCCATACGAATCTGATAACCAACCATGGCATCACGACTTCCAGTAGATCGAGGTTTATCACCCATTTCGACGGACACTCTGTTTGCAATCGACATTGCAGAGATACGTCTAGGCTATATAAAAGATTTAGTATTGATAATATAATATAATTACACATAGATAACACTGTACCTGTGTACAAATAACAGAACCTTTGCTTGAACCTCCTAAAATGTACTCTGCCAAGAACTGTGGTACTTGCGTACTCTTACCACTATCGTTGATTTTAGTATTTTATGTTGAAATATCAAGTTCCTTGTTTATTATAGTTACCATCCGGTTTCACCTGAAATGATTAATACTTGGTTATCTTTGACAGTTTTTAATATCTCTTCCCTGTAGGTAGATATCGGGAGTTCATTTCGTTTCTCCTATAGATAAAGAGTTTGTAAAAAGAAAACAAAAGAGATGAATATATATGAAAATTTCCAAAGTACCTTGAATGAAAGATATTCCTTTGTGTCAAGTCTCTTTTTGAAAGAATCTTGAACTTTTTTAAATAATTTCTGCTTTTTTGACTGGTAATTATTTATAAATTTGTTTTTGTTGTCAGCTTCTTGTCCGCCGATAGAGTTTACGTTCTAAATAACAAAAGACGATCCAAATTATTATTTATAAATTAAAAGGGTGAACATTTGGTGCTTACAGTCTCAACTTTAGGTAATTGAACGGATTTATCGACGAGATCAATCAGAAATGAAAATCTTTTATTTTCTGCCTCAATTCGAGGCTGCTCTTCTTTAAATTTCTATTATAAAGGTTAATAATCATTTCTGAGAACTTTCGTCAATAATACCTTTTCTTTGACCCAAGTATCCCATAAGTCTTTATACTCCCTTGGCATAATATTACGTATGGCGGATTCAGAATCAAGCTCAAAAAGTGCATACATCTATGAATATATATACATGTTTATAAATGCTTTTTAGTTTGCTATTTTGTTTAAGACTTTACCGAAACAAGATGTTCCGACTCTTGTCGGGTTGCTGTGGCCATCTTCTCTGGAAGTTCGAATGCAAGTTGAGAATCTTTTCCACCTTCGCTCTTAATTTTTAAATTGCTCCTCCAGATACTAGATCCAACGGTGGCTGTTGTAAATACTTGACTTCCGAATTTGTTCTTTTTACAATAATCCTTCAACATGTCTTTGGGTAGCATTCCTTTCCAGGATTTCGATACCGCCAAATCAACAATTGACCAGCTTGAAGTGGTAATCACTGGAGTAGGTGTTGCAGCTGCATCATCTTCCATCATCATCATACCACCAAACATACCACCATCATCGTCATCGTCATTGTCACCCCCTTCCATTGTCTCATTAGCTTGCTCGGGAGTTGGCTCTTCTTTTATTGTATTTTGCTCTTTTACTTTCTTCTTTTCTGTCAACTCTTGGGTATATTGAATAAAAAACTCTTGGGCTTTTCCCTCATTGAACTCCCAGTCGACCTCCCAACTAGCCAACGTATCCTTCATTTTTTTGATAGATTTTTTTGCTTCTTCTAATTCATCACCTTGCAATGTCTCTACCTCTTCATCCTTTGATTTCTTGTTCTTTTTAGAGCTTTTCTTTTTTTGATTTGGTAATCTTTTTTCGAGCTCCGTTAATTGTAATTTTAGAGCAGCATATCTCTCATTAATATCTTCCTCATTATCCTATATAACACAAAGATGAGTTCATTCGCTTATCTATTAACAACGCTTACGAACAACCTACCCAGCTTTGTGCAGCAGCCAAAATACGAGATTTGATATCTTCTTTGTCGTCATCCAACTCAGTGGTCTCTTGTTTGGAAATGACAACACCTTCAGCTACAGAAGCTGATTGAGTATGACCGACTATATTATCAACATTTCCCAAGTTTGGTAACAATGTGACCGCCTGATCCTCCTCTGTGATATACAATTTGCATTAAACTCCACCCTTTTATTAATCTAGTGTTTAGCATTTACCATCCTCATTAAAGTATTTATCGAAAAAACCTGTTGGCATATTCTCATACGAAACATTCAAACAAAGCTAAAACAGTATTAAATCTAGTCATCCAAACTAACACCATTCACTTACCCAATCAAGACAAGTATCAATAGAATATGAGATGGTTTCTTTGAATGAATTTAATATATCCTCTGCATCAAAACCCAATTTACTCAAGACACCAAAAGTCACGTCAAATTGCCCAATGATTCTTTCCTTTTCAGTTTCGCTCTTGATAGTAATAGGTGAGGAATGTTCTAAAAATAAAGCAGATAAATACTCGGGCATATCTTTCCTATCGTTTTAGACTCACCTTGAGAGTTGTTGCTTTGAAGAGCTTGCAGTAATTTTCTTTCGATACTAGAAGACATGCGAAACCTTTCCACTCTTTCTGTTGGAATAGTCGGGTCTTCTTTATTTATCTTTTCTAAAGTATTATCGACTTTGAACTCGTTCAAGGATCTAAACTTCTCTGCCATTTTGGCCACTAAATCTCCTTGTTCATCACTGTCTTTCTGAGATGCAGGCACCTCCTGTGGAACAGTAATGTCGTCAAAGGGTTTTTCGGGTGTCTCGGGTGTCTCGGCCACAGGTGCTTGAGCCACTTTTGCAGGAAGAGCATCTACCTTTTTGGATGGTGCAGATGAGGTTGCGTATCCGCGATTTGACACGATTTTAGTTTTTTTTTTCCCCATTCGTTTCGATAAAAAGTGTTGTTTTTTTCATGCCAAAAAAAAAAGCTGGCTTTATGGCGCTACTTAAATCACAAGCCACTTCTGATGGACACTGGCTCTTGACTTGCTTTCCTTTTAAGTTCCATTGCTTAAAAAAACCACCAGTTTTCAACGTGTTATTTCTTTAAAATATAGTATCCCAACAACCGACTTTGGGAGAAACAATAGGATCCTTTTAGTTAGATTATAGTATATCACATTTTATAAAAATAACTACAGTTACTGACACCAAAGTAAAGCAATAAGCGTCAAGTCACTATCGTCATTAAGATACATGTGTTTTTTTTAGATTTATTAAAACCAAAAAGTAATGCTGTTAATATGCACTTTTTAATCCACTCCGTTTTATGCTGCATCCCTTGGTGATATATCGCTACAAACACTAAATGCTACATGTTGTGGGTAATAAATTGTTATTTTAGATAATAATTGATTTAGCTATATTATTTAAGAACCATTTTATTTCTGTTTTTCTTGTTTGTTTACTTGGTTATTCCATTTGTTTGTTTGCTTGTTTGTTTGTTTTTTTGTATCTGTATGGAGATCGCTGATCACCTGTTTCTTTTTATTGTGGATCTGCTAATCGTGTACTAGTATCTAATAGTGCCAATACCACTAACTAAAAAGGTGCCTTAACTTTATTATTACTATTATATTACTAAAGTTGTACCAATAGAAGCCTCTTTACAGCTTAGTCTATAAAAAGTATTACTTCTGCCATGGAATTACTGGTTTTCCGAGGAAAATAAAACTTTGTTTTGGATCGAAGTCTCACTAAACTAAATTTTCTTTTTGGAACGACTTGATTGAGATCAATAAAACTGCCTAGTAAACTTGGATCAAATATCCTACAAATACATTAAAAGTAAAATAAAGACACACAAATATTGGTTACAATTACAGTTTTATTATAAAAGTGAAAATCATCTAGATTATATCAATTGTCTATTTACAAGTATATTTATAATATCGGAAAGGGGGATAAAAGGTATAACGTGTTTTTTTTGTTTCTTTTTTGAATTTTTGGTGAAATTTAAGCTTGGAAATCTGCGATCAATGCGCGAATGGAATCGATTGTACCAAAGACACAACCAACAATACCCAACAAGAGAGTAAGAGCACAGAATGCAAGTTCATAAATGGGCTTGTTGCGGACACCAGTCAACTTGAGATAACAGAGAGGAGGTAAAAGGAAAACGAGACCACAGTTAGCAAGAGCACCAATCAAACCCATGAAATCATCGAAGAAAGGAATGAAAGCAGCCAAGATGACAAGAATGACCATAGTGGCAGTACGAATAGCAGCACGTCCGAGCCAAGCACCAAACTTGCCCAATCTGTCTTCGTCACAACGGACAAACTTTTCAAATTCAAGAGAGAAAGAAGTGGTATAGATGGGAATAGCGAAAATGACGTGAATAGTCATGACAATCATAGAGATCATTCTACCGGTACCATGAGGAAGAGAGTTATAGATGGGTGACTGAGTTTCTCTACCAAAAGACCAATAACCGGGAATGGCAGTCAAGAAATAGAGAGCAGTACAAGTGGAAAGACCAGCAATAACAGCCCACTTCCACTGGTGAGGCTTCTTCAAAGCATGTTCAACGTGAGGATAAGTGTTGTTACCACCGAAGGAGAAGGCAATGGTGGAAAGAGCCATAGGGAAACCAGTCCAAATGACACCATCGTGTTCAACAACGATTTCAGGGTGAGCATTATGGTACATAGGGGCTTGAATAACAACGATGAAAACGGCCATCATAGTACAAAGAGCACCGATAGCAGCAATGGCAGTAACTTCCTTAAGAGTCTTCATGATCAATGATGGAACAAGCAAAATTGTACCCCAGATAATAGCCCAGAGTTTATAATTTAATGCCGCGGGCTAAAATATGACAAACAATTAACAAATGTTTTTAAAATCAAAACTATTATTAGATCTACTTACAGTGCCGGCACATAATTCAGTCATGTTATTACTGGCCAAGACAAGGTAAAGAGCTGGACAACCGAACAAGTTGAGAATATGAAGCACAGATGAAACCACATATCCTGGCCAGCCAAATGCAGCAACACCCATAGCTTTAAAGTCGTGAAGACGCTGACCGGGTTTATAGTACAAACAACGAATTAAAACAATACCCGAGTAAACGGCCATTGCATAAGCAAGGATCAAAATCAAAATACCAAGCCATCCACCTTCAGCAAATGCCTTGGGAAGACCCAAAGTTCCGGTACCAGCCACAACACAAACCACGTTAAAATAAGCAGTAAGGAAGCCACCGTTACCGTGGCCAAACTCATTAACTATACTCGAAGCACGATCTTCTTCGACATAATGATCAATTGTTGTTTGCTCAACCTTGACTTTGTCAGACATTACTGAGGATGTATCGTTAGCCATATTATTAATAGTAGCTGACAACGTTGTAATTAATTAAAAGAAAAAGTAAAAGTAAAGAATTGAAGTTGAATTAAAATTTGGAGAATTGAAAATCGTGTCCCTTTATATAAAAAAAAGCAGATCAAACTCAGTGACTTAGTGGTACACTTGAAACTTAAAGCACAACAACCAGTAATAAAACTCCGTTGCAGAACTCCGCATATACAGTTAAAGATAATTGGTTCAAGTAATGGAGGGGTAAGTATTGGTTACCAAATACCGCTTGAGGAGGTCTTTTTGACCTATGACCCACGAAGGTATCTGTTACCATATAGATACTATGGTTCCACTTTTTAGAACGGCGGTTTAACATCGCTCATCAATTAATAAACAAATCAATGTAATAATCTATAAAGAAAACGTTTATGTTGATCTCTGGTGCTAAAAAACTCAACCTCTATGTTTTTTTCTCACGTCCTCGAAGACCCTTGTGTATAATCTGGTTAGTTTTGATTAAGGTGCTAGATCTGATGTATCACCAATGAGATAAAGTTTTAAAGTAGTACAATGCTAGTAATGATTGAATAAAAATAAAATAAAATAAAATTACATACTCCAGCGTTATACCGAAACCTTTTGTCAAGGAACCAAAATTCACACCAATACTATTTTGCATTTGTATAATTCTCACGAATCTAGCAATCATTACATGTTTTCAGTAACCCACCCACTAAAATAAACTTATGTATGAAATCACTGATGATATATCTTTTACTCCTCATTAAAGTACCATAAAAAGAATATTCCCTATATAGATAAAATAATGTCATAAACTTTATTTCACTTCCTTACCCTTTTAGTATTATTACTACCGTACAATGGTACATCTTTAAGCAAAGTTGATAATTTAATTAATGTTGGTAACAAAATATATTCAAAGTGTAAAAAATTCGCCTTTAAAAGACTAAATTACTTGAGCGAATCAAAGCAAATTAATTTCATGAATTTTTGATATCGGGTACTTCCGTAGCTTAGTGATCAAACGTTTTATTGTATATTTTATAGCAAGGTCCAGCATCAATCCCTTATTTTTTCTTCTTGTTTATGTACCCCACCAAAAACTAAAATGAGTTAGTTCTTTCCTTCTTTCTATTGTATTTTTAATAATTAAAAAATAAGGTGATATTGAGGCATATATATTCAATTCTGGTAATTTTCTATCTATCTTTTTTTTTATTATTAGTCTATTAATAGTGTTTGGGCGTATCACATTTTATTCTGACATTTCCCTTCGTTTTTCTTTCCTTTTTCTTTCATTTTCCCAATAGCCATCTGGTCATAAGCCGATATCATGCATATTCTAACAGTATGATGCTCATTAGAGGCCTTTCTCATAATTAACAGCGGGAAGTTTCATAATTTGATTTCGCCACAATATACATACGTATAAACATACGTATAATAAGTCAGATCAGAAAAAACATGTTTAAATCAGGCTGTTCCGAGTTTATAGATAACAGATATTGAGATCAAACTTGAGATTTTGGGAAAGCTCCACTATCTCCCGTAAAATATGCAAGTTTTTCACAAATAATTCTATTTGTTCATTAAGTTTTTGTAAATTTTGTTCTGCCTGCACGAGTGCATATTTGTGTATTTCACTAAATGTACTATTGAGGACCATGCTTTATTACATAACAAAAATGGTTTTTTATTTGTTTTTATTTGTAGACATCCCTGAATTTATTTATGTATGTACTCAAGTACCACAGATATACTTTTATTCTGTTCTAGATAATGAACATTTCGATTAGATAAAGTCACGGCACATTGAAGTAAATGTTTGAAATATTACGAGTATGACTCTTCTGATATATCCCATTTTAAGCAAGTGGTATAGTAAAGCAGTACTGTTTTTTTCCCTGTTTCCATTGAGAGAATATATATGTACGTGCGAGCATGCGTATACAAAAAGAAAAATAGAACAAGTAGAAAAGGGTATTTTTTTCTATTCTTCTTTAAATTGTAACTCGTAAAGGTACATATGTCATTTTCAAAATTCTATATGGCGAACCCAGATAGCCAATTTTTTTCAATGTTCCATAATCATGTGCACCGCGAGAAATTCAAACCATTTTTGGTTGTAATACAGATAATATCTGAACTTAATTTAAGAACGGAGATCAAATATTGATTGGAGATATCACTTATCGGATATAAAGGACTTTCAAAATGGTAAAAGTCCGTAGTTACACTTGAAGTTAAACCTGTGAGAAAAAAAAATTCTACTTCTTAAATAGTGATTAACTAAGAAAGAAAAGGGCATTGAGCACCACATAGATAAACCAAACTCGAGTTTACCTTGATTGTATCTCTGAATAAACGAATATAGCCTACTATAGAACATCTTAAAGCTCACTTTTTTACTAATTTGGTTTGATTTTTGTCTGTAAACTTTATTAACAACAATTAGCTACTATTGCTGATATTACAAAAAGAAAAATCGGAAAACAGCGACAACTAGCATCGGAGTACTGCTGGCAAAGATAAGAGGAGAAGAGATAATATTAGGATTTAGATAGATATTTTAGTGAAAACTCTATCTCGTTTTATTGCTATTTTATTCTTGGCGATCATAACTACCGTGGAAAAGTGGATAATGACTGTAAGGATGTAGTTTTCTCTCGGATGAATACTTTTTTGTTTATTTTATTCGGTTAATAATTTTATGATTCCATAGTCTCAGGGAACTCGTTTCTTTGACTTTTATTTCACATGGCCAACAATTACTAGGAGTAAAAGCAAAACCGTATTGTTGAGTAATTGGAAAAACTGCTAACCCTATAAGGAAAGTATATTGCTGTACATTAAGATGATCGTTGCACAATTCCCCCACAAATAAAGGATACCCAATCTTTCATCATTGGAGGCTATTTTTTATATTATATTTTAGCTAAATTAGACAAAGTTGTAAATGTATTTATAATCCCATTGGAAATGAAGGAGAATTTATCATACCACTCTAGATGTAGCAGATGTATACCTTTCGTTTTTTTTTCAGAGATATTGTGAAGAGCTTTTTATTTCTACCAAATTAACACAATCAAATCATTTCTAATTCTGGTTATTTTGTAATCCATGCTTTAGTAAAAATATACCTACATCTGACAAACAATAGAGAAGGTAGACAAAACAAATTTTAATGACTATACATATCAGTTTTATACCATGTAAGCTAATAACCTGGTGCACTTCTAATGCAGGAGTGTTTTATTGTTTGATCCTATTTTTGCACTAGTCATTTCCTTATTTCAGAAAACACCTAAGGATACACTTAAGAGAATGCGCAGCTACCAACTGTTATTAAAACTAATCTAGCAACTTCTTTGCTGACAAAGCAAGTGAACATGAAAGCTCAAAGATCAATTCGTCATTTCTTACTACATCTTGATATATCCCATTATTTATTTTTGTTTTGCCATAGAAACGGACATAACCGGGATTTGTTAACGCTTTAATAATAACGTTTTAAGATTACCGACAAACGGCTGGATATTATATCCGGTGTGCCCGGGTCTTGTGCTCGCGAGCTTTCATGATCACACGTATTCCATTATACATGGAACCAATATCTGTACCAAAACAATAAACTATTTCCTCATTAAAGAAGATTATAAAAATGTTGTAAACATTAAAGGACATCATAAAGCGATAGAAGTGATGTGAGAATAGGTACATTCGCTATCTCCAAATATGGTTCTCTTGTGAAAAAACAAATTAAAAATGAAAGTTTAGTATGTTTCACCTATCAAGATGATTCAAGAATAATAACCACAATTTTTTTTTTGTTTTTGCACATTGCTTCGAAAATAAAACTCCAGAAACACGACCGCTTCTCGGTCTAACATTACACTTTGTTACAGCGGTGCTTGTAGATATATGAGCACTCACCTAAGACAGGCAAAGATCTTAAAACGAATTCACCTCGTTCATTTAACAGATATCCACTCCAAGAACATCACCTATAGAAATGGTATATGGACTTTTAGATTTAATTCGCCCCATGCTTTTTTCACACCTGAGTAAAAACGCCGTAACATTACTCGTCTAATCAAAAAAAATATTCAGGTTCCTCTGAGGTTGAGAAAAATACGTAATTATTCAATCTTCAGGAGAAATACTTCCTCACAAGGTGTTTCTCATTACCTTTTTTGTATTGTAAACAAGTTCTTCAATTGGTCTTTCTCGTAAAAAAAAAGGATAAAAACAAAAAGGTATCACGAATGCACCAGTGATAGATCTTAACTTCACTCTTTTCTAACGCCAAGTATTATTAAAACAATAGGCAAATATATTTAAGAAATACTAGATCAAATATCATTTTATACGATCTAATGTTTGATCCGCTTCACTATAGATTCGCGAGAAAAAGGAAAAAAAAAAAAAAAAAAAA
>VCJI01001808.1:2778-14597 GCA_024139395.1 Backusella morwellensis
CCTCGTTGTCAACTTGAGTGAGTGATTCGAAATAGATGGTATTATCGGTTGTGAGAATAGTAAAGACGCGAGGTTGGAGGACACAAGTGCTTGGACCATCGGTATTGAGTACTCTCATTGTATTGCGGTATAATTTCTTGGTATCGCTATCAGTTTTGGCTTCGTTACCACGTGCGAAACCTCCAGCAAACTCCATGATCATAATCGCCGTCTTGCCTTTGTCACTCATACGCATCAGACCATCCCATTTATGTCTCTTTGTGACACTGTCATCAATTTCAATCCCATATGTACTCACGGTTAGCCATCAATTTGACAACTTATATGTATGTGTATACGAGGAATTAAAAAAAGACCTTACCATTTGATATTGACTATATTGTTATATTGCAAGAAGAGTGCATTTAAAATTGGTATGACTCCATAAACGGCGCTGGTGCGTTCACCATGGTTGCCCAGAATAGGGTTGAGAGGGGAAGTTACCAAGTCCAACCTATATGTTTGATTCATCCAACTGTTATTGTTCTTTTCTTCTATTGCTCAAGGTGTATGTAAACTAAGATTTCTTACCAATGTACAATAATGCTTTCTAGGGTTCTCAAATCACGGTGCTTGTAAGGACGGAAATTGATTGGCTCAATAACAGGCGTTTTAATTGCAACAATAAGATCCTGTTGATCATGACCAGCCTCTTCAACTTGTTTCAGTAATTTGGCACAATGCTCGTCAGCCTTCCAATCTCGTTCAACCGGTTCATTCAACTTTTCGAAAAACTTTGGAGTCAAACTTTCTTTAAGTAGATCGTATACTCCTCTTTGCGTAAAATCAATAATATTCAAGTCTTTGAGCCTAATTTATAGTAGGTTAGGTATATTTTTTATACTCATTTTGAATTTATTCAATGCCTACGGTGTGTCAAATCCATTTAGCACTTCCATTAGTGGACGAATCGTAGCGCGAAGATCTTTTGGGACGGCTGTGGCTGGATTGGCGTGGGCTCGCGAGAAATCACCTGATGATTCTGGCTCAATTTGTCGTCTGTTTTTAGCTTCTTCTCCAATAGCTTCCGCGATATAGACCATAGTATTTGCAACGATACCAACTATTTTCTGAGCTGCTCCTGACTCTCGACTTGTCTCTTGTGGTTGGGTGTCGCCTTGCCAGTACCTTTGATAAGCCTGACCAAAGGAGGATCTTTCATTTTTTGTTTGCTGTAATAAGCAATAAAGTGGTATGGTTATAGCGGCAATAATCAAAATCATAATCATAATATTAGCGGCTATATTTCTCCTCCATGATCTTAACATCAAGTCTTCCTTCATTATATTAAAAATAATTTACTGTCATATTCTTTTTTGCTTTGGATATCGCCTTCTGGTGAAACTTGTCTACGGCCTCAGTATAGTTTAATGCTTGCAGGAAAGCCATATTTGTTATAGCTTCAGTAGAATTAAGGCTGCTGGCGAAATCAAAGTAATCGTACAATGATTTAGAAGACATACTTCTGGTGCTTTGCAGCCTCGCCCATTTTCTATAATCAAATGTGTTTTTTGTCAATATGAATAGAATAAAATGAATAGAATAAAATGAATAGAATAAAATGAATAGAATAAAATGAAAAGAGCTTTTTTTTGAATTTATTGATTTCGGAGTGTTTGGAGCGACATTTTCGGCCAATCAGATTAATAAAAGCACACTGAATGGCAACATACTCTCAACACTTTTGATCTCTCAACGGGTATTTTTAACACAGTAATTTGCATTTAAAAATATTTTATCTATGTATACTTCCTTTCCCCACACAACCAGCCATATGAGTATGTATACAACTATTCATAAATGTGTCCTTTTCTCTCTCGGTTTATGAGTTTGTCATTCAATAAATACTTTCTTTTCATATGTTTCATAAAGATCTTGTCCTACATTATCATATAAATTGCACTTCCCAATTGCTTATAAGGAGCTCAGCTCTCTCTTGCGCAATAAATATCACAAATACTACTTTAACCTTTACATTAAATAAAGCATCATGATCAAGCTTCCTCCAGAAATACTACACAGGATATTTATCCAACTCGATTTGAAACAAAAACTCATATGTCTGACTGTTTGCCGCAATTGGTGGAAGGTATTGGACAATTATAGTTTGTTCCATAGCATTATGATAACATCGCACGAACAATTCAACAGATTCATGAACGCCTTTGAGCGATTGCCTCATTATGCCGCACATGTTGAAGAGTTGGGTGTGGAAGGTCCAATAGACATTAACACAAGCAAAAGGAACTTTTTTAATACTTTCCCTAACGTGTGTCTGATCTGGGTGGATAGACACTCTATACGTTTGGACCTAGTAAATCGCCATTCCATGGAACACATTGGGAATGCTCATTCGAAATCAAAACTTGAATACCTTTCGGATTATGATTATTGTGTATTGGCATCTCAAATGCTTAGCTTGAATCTAGGCGATCGACTCGAAACACTTGTGTTGAATTTCTTCACTTTACGACGCCCTTGGCCTACCTTTGCCCAGCTGAAAGACCTACCAGTGTTAAAAACACTCCACTTTTTGTATCCTCGCATAAAAATCCATGAAATAGAAGATATACACAGCAACATACCATCCATCCAAAATCTCTCCCTGACTAATGCAACCCTATTGGCTGGCGCCATGCCGTCCAATGTTGTACCTGCTACTTTTATCAAAAACCTTAGATTCACAGCTCGATATTACGCAGATGTAGCTATTTGTGTTCAGATGTACAAATACATGACAAACAAGTACACCAACGTAGACGAAATCGATTATTATGATATTAGGTTAAAAGACTATGATACCGACCAGAGAAGGCACATTTATTTAAACGGAATCCTTGATTTCCTCAAAATGATTGGACCCAAACAAAGTAAGCTGTCTCTTCAGTGTTTGCCGGATGATGTCGACGCTTTCCAGGCTTTAGATGCTGTCAATTCCCAAATAAAAGAATTAAATCTTATCGAGTGCGCAGCTAAAACCATGTTCCAGTATCTCGGTCAGTCCAAGCAATCCGAATATATCGAATCGATTTACATACGGGATTCAATCGTCGAGGTTATGCACCCACTTAAAAGCATGTCAACCTTAGTTTGGCTATATATCGATTATGAAGGTTTCCGCGGTGCACGTTTTAATCTGGCAGACTGCTTGGCTGCTTGCCCTCCTACATTGAAGCATTTCGCTATCCAAAATGCTGTCGTGTTTGCTACTCCATTCACACAACAATTAGAATCAATTGAAAACTTGACCCTTAGCAGGGTTACTATTGATGTTAACGTGGCAGCCATCATTTCAAATTGTTTTCCAAACCTGATTGATTTAATACTCCGTGGAACATTGACAGAAAATGTTCATATAGCGCTAAAGAGTCCTCATTTCCGAGACGCTGATTTTTTACTTGGCAATATTGACGACGATAGGGAAAAGAGATATGGTTTTTCCTTTAAATGTCCAAATATGAACCAGAGTCAATATTACTCTTGTAGCTATTACAATACAACCCAGGTCGATTGTGGAGTTATACAGGATTTACCTTTGTTATCCGTGGAATCTCTTACAGAGAAAAAGTCAAAAGCTGGGTGCGGGGTTTATGTGAATTAAATCCGAGAAATGCAAGTGTCGTTCCTGAAAAATCGTCGATGTTTAAACTACAAAATACACAGGACAACAACAAACGAATCCTCCAGTGTCATTTTTTGCTGTTCAGTTGTAAACATATTCTTTTTTTTTTATGTGCCATGTTGCGTGTATATATAAATCATCTTCCACGATGAATAAATAAATTTGCTTTTGTTTTTGCTTTTTTTTTTTGGGATGAGTGATAAAGTGTGCCACGTTTATTTTTAGATTTAAGCTTTTTCCATATTTATGGAGCATATAAATAATGCGTTTTGAAAATCTAGCATCGACTACTATTTAACGAATACTACATAAATATTTCGAAAACGTACTATATTCTATGGATAATAAAACAATTGTTTCCGTCCAAAGAAACATAAATGTCTTTCTTGCGGAGTGTAGGAATTTTCGATTGGGAGAGGAGAACTTAACCTATAAAAAGCAAAAAAAAAGAAGTTACGAGGTCCCTGTGCAAGCTAAAAGGTTTTTACTCTACTCTTTAACGGGTGTTCGTCCAAAAAAAAACACAGAGTACATACTATAATCGCTTTTTCTTTAAACTGAATCAAATCATACAAGAAAAAAAAGAGAGTTATAACCCCTACTGACCTCCTGGACTTAGCGCCAAAAAAAAATCACCTACTTAAATTTATTTTGCTCTACAAGAGACTTGAAAGATATATATTTATATTGCTTTACCGCTAACCTTCCCTTACAGTTATTAGAAAGACAACCATTTAATATTTATTATTAAAAGTAATTTAAAACTATGATACTTCTTTATTGAAAATTATAAATGTAAAGAAACAAAGAATGGGTCCACCAGTATCAAGCCTGCTGTTCATTGTTTATAGAAATAGCCATTCCATTGGAAAGAGTATTTTCGATTGTACTGACCAAATCATGTACCTCGCCTACCAAATCCTTTACTGTCGTGATTGCTCGCAACATATTGGTAAAGTTTCTTTTAGCCTCACAAAAGCGCGACTCAGCAACGTCAGTCTTCTTTTCTATGCGACGGAACTTTCTTTTATAAAAGTAGCCCAACCCAAGCACGTTGCGGTACTTTTCATATTTGAGTTCCGAGGCGAATCTCAAGTCATGGTAGTGTCTGTAGTCAATGTGGCTGATATCCGTTTCAAAGGCATATTCTCGGGTATCACGAATAACCAACTCAAGGTCATTGTGGAGCTTTGGGAGAGCAATAAAACAGACTTGGCCATAGATATATTTAAGGCGATTCATATCGGTTTCAGTAGGGAGCCATGGAGAGTCACAAAGAGCGTCAAGAATTGGTGTAATGGTATTGAAATCATTCAATCCCTCAAAGTAACGCTTGATCTTGTGTGCAATGGATTGCATAAACTTGAATGAAAGAGTGAAATAGAGAGAATTCAGCTGAGAGAGACCATGGGTAGATGTTACCATGCGTTCCAAAGCGTGCGCTTCTTGATCGAGTGAGGTATATTCTTCGCTCGACATGTTGGAGGGAAAAAGGAAGGGTTATTATAAAATAAAATGGTAAAAAATATGAAATACAAGAATTAGAAAATGTAAGGTATTTATATTATTATTTTGTTCTCTCTATTTCTTTTGTATTTACCATTTCATTATAAAAAGACAATGAAAAGAAGTAGCTGATAAAGCAAATCAATTAAAGTACATGATATTTCCCTTGTATTTATTCAAAATAGGAGCTAATTCAACTTTAAATTGTATGTATACTTTTTTTTTTTCAAAAGTGACAGGAAACTACATATTTTATCTAGTACCATAGTATCAACATTAGTATTTTGAAAATGTAGTCTTTCTCTCTTTTACTACATCTATATTGACTGCAATCAAAGATCTGCACCAAATTAAAAATCGAGCATCAAAGAAATGCTGTATTGCCACGTGCTGCAATTTTGACAACAATGAAAAAAAAAGGAGTGAAGTAAATAAATAAATAAATTTATAAATCGATTGATCATTTAAACCAATAGAAATGTACACATGTCGATTGAAACTTTTATTCAAATTATACCACTGGACCAACTACTGATGAAAACGAGGGATTTGATGGATCCAGATCATGAAACAGGTAGAAATTTAGGTATTGGTACAAAGCATATATACAAATATATCAGCATGGAAGCACCTTTATTTCTTGGATTGTATTATTTATGTCCAGCATTTTCTCTGTTAATGACACAACCGATAGAGTAGGTATACCTTGCAATTCATCGCACTTTACCCGAGTTTTTTTCCCTTCCTGACCACAAAAATAATACTGAGTCTCTGCCTGGTTTGGAGACGAGAAAGCAAAGCCATATCCGGAATAGCGACCAATAAATGCCTCTCTTGTGGAAAAGATGGCTTCCTGGAAATGTGGACTTTTTAATGTGATATTTATATTCTCTGTTACCTCACCTGTAAGCTTCAGTTTAACCAAATTGGGTAAACAGAATGAGATGATATCTCCAAGGTTACCAGGAAGTCTGATAAAACCAATGTCCAAGGTTTCAATAGAATCCAAAGTATTGTTGAATGGATCAGCCCTCAAGTTATAACACTCGATAGTAAGAGTTTTTAGCGAGGGAGGACATGCATCCAAACATTTGTTCAGATGAACTGGTTTCGCATTAGAATCAAAAGAGCAAACCAATAATTGAGTGAGATTTATTAAACTCTTAATAGGATAAATTGAGTCGATGCTTGTATCTGTAATTCTGAGTTGTTCAAGATGCTTGGATTGATTAGACTGAGAGAGATATTGGAATATGGTTGCACCATCACACATTGCAAAGCAAAATGTCTTTATTTGGGAGTCCACAGCATCCAAAGCTTCGAAAGGGTCGACACCATCCGGCAAACTGCAAAGGGCCAATTCATTTCGATGACATCCAATGGCTTGCAAGAAATCAAGCAGTCCGTTCAAGTAAATATACCTTCTTTCATTGACATCAAAACTACATAAACCTGGAGCTGCATACTCGATATCAGTCACGTTGGTGTACTTTTTAGTCATGTATTTGTGAAGCTGAGTATACATGACTTTATTTTTTATTTCGCCATAGTAATAATCCAGCTTTGTAACACGAGTCGCAGGTACAATCTCTGATGGCATTTGACTACCTGTCTTGATAACTACACTCTCCAAAGAGAAATCTTCAATGGATGGAATATTTTTATGTATCGCTTCTAAATCTTCAATTTGCATTGTGGGCGTTTTAAGCGAAAGCTTTTTTAAGACTGGCAGGTCTTTCAACTGAGAAAATTCAAAGTTTGATGACGAGTGTTGTACGCAGCAAAAGTTCAGGTAAAGTGTTTTGAGTCGGCCTCCTAATTTCGAGAAGAGTATTTGAGCTGCCAATTCGCAATTGGAAAAATCGGAGAGGGACTCAACCCTTGATTTTGAATGTGTCAGGTCTATGGGTGTACTATGAGTGCTGTAAGTAGAATACACTGCTGCGTTGTGTGGTATCACGCTTATCACTCGTGCGTTGGGGAAAATATTAAGCAGTTCTCTTCTATTAAAAAAAGTATCGGTTTCAAGAGCAATGTGCAACTCCTCCACTTGAAAGGCGCGATCAGGCGAATGTTCAAACATGTCCATCATTCTGCTGAATTGCCCAACGTTTTCACGTAAAGTAACATTGTAAAACAGACTACCTCCTTCCAGCAAGTGATACCAGGTGCGACAGACAAGTAGACAGACAAGTCGCTGTTGCAAGTCGAGTTGAATAAATATAGCGTGTAATATTTCTGAAGGAAGCTTTTCCATTATTTACGAGAAAAAGTTGTTTGAAGATCTTTTTTACTTTTGCAAAAGAGACTTTGTTAAATAAACATTTTAGTAGCGACAAATATGGAAATACTTTAAATCTAAAAATAGAAAAACAGTCATGACCACACGCTTAAAAATTAAATGATGCGACCGACAAGAAGACCTGTCACTAGCATTGTATCAGACAAGTGAATATGAATACAGCAAAAGCAAAAATGGATTTTCAACGTGAATTAGAGCAAGCTTGTTAGTGTTTAAAGCGGAGATTGTTTTTCTTTTCTTGATAAAAATCAGGCCAAGTCATTTCTCATCTTTATCTCAATGTTTTATAAATTCACAACCAAATCTACTTGCCACTTTCGCAAGTTCTCACTGAAAAACCAGTACAACAACTCTGGATCAAGATTTTTTGGAAACCTTCCAAAACCAATAGAGTCAACACGCATCAATGGTTATCTTATCTGAAAGACTTAGAAAAATGCATTTTGAATATTTGAATACGCTTTTGACATTGATATACTTTTAAAATGCCGAAAGTAACCACAAACCACATTGCGGGACCACCTTTGAGGCAGTTATTGGCTGACAACTTTATTGAATAACCGCATTACTGGTTTTTCAGTAAGAATTAAAAATACAACTTGTCTTTTTTTTCTGACGTTTAATCAAAATGGCAAAAGAAAGAAAACCCACATGGCCGTCATTAACGACAGTCTCAACATTGCTGCTTATTGGATCTAGTCTTGTACAGGCCAGCGTCTCTCCGCTCGAAGCTGGCAACTCGTCCCTGCTCTGGGGCACGTACAGACCCAACTTGTACTTTGGCACAAGACCACGCATTCCAGATTCCCTCATGACAGGCTTAATGTGGTTTGACGGTTCAAATGTCCAAGGCTTCCAAAGTAAAACCTTTTTTTTGAAATATACACGGTTGTGTAGTTGACCCCTCCCCTTCTCTGAATAGAAATTCGCCACGCTTGTGATCAAGGTGACGGGATCGAGGGTTACGGTTACAAGAAACATGATGGACGAGAATATGCATCACAAGAGATTAACGATACACCAAGCAATGTTCACATCACCACCGAGTTTATCAAGGTGCCTGGAAGTAAAGGTGGAGATTGGGGTGTCCGTATTCGCGGTACACCAATTTATGATGCTGGTAAAAAAGAATGGATCCGTCGTGTATAAAAAGTGGTATTAATTGGGTAAAAATTACACGTAGAATTTACAAGCAATATCCTGTTTTATATCGGACTCGAGGGCTCGGGCGGTATTGATATTATGAGCAAAACATCAAAGAAGGGCCTCGAGTCACCTATTAAATTAGAGGGTGATTCGCCTGAATTGGGTGACTTTGAAATTCAAATTGTCGATGGTAAAAAAGAAAAAAAAAAGTGTATATGGCTCCTGTAATTCACCAAAATACGTTTAGGACCACTGAATTCATCTCCTGTTGGCGGCGCCAACCAGGATTTGTCACGTACACAATGGTGGGGAACTCAGGTACCAGAAGGTGAAGTCTGGAAAGCAAAAGGTAAACTGGGAAAAAAAAAAAGTGTTAAAACTTGAATTTTATATTCACGCACGCAAATACATTATAGATTTCGTTGGTGGAAACATCCTTGCATCTGCTCGTGAGCGTATTCCCGCCGCTGGAAATGAACAGGAGGTTTTCCAGCACCCTTACAAGTTCTTTTCCTTGAAAAATGGTTTGGATGAGGCAGAAGGCGAAGTCGCCAACTTTTATGCATTCCAAAAGACATTCAATAATGAATTCCAGGTAATAAAACAAGAGATTATTCTATAAGAGTATCAGCATTAATCAATTCACTTCTAGTTTGATGTTCTTTTCCGTTCCTTGGATTCCGAGAATCCAATCACAAGCAAGTATCATCCACCCAACACCTTCCAACTCATCTAACTCCTCTTTTTTCTATAGGCGAATCATTGGGCAGAAAATTACAGCAAAAAGAGCTCGAATTCAACACTCGCTTTGAAGAAAAGTTCCATTTGATGCAAAAGGGATTTTCCAAGGATCAGGTTAACTTTGCACAGTTCCTCCTCAGTAACATGCTGGGTGGCATTGGTTATTTCCACGGTGCCTCTGTTATTGACCGTTCCCATCCACCCATGCAAGACGAAGAGAGCTTTGCCGGTGAGCCTGTCCAGCCCCAACTCACCCCACCTCAAAGTCTGTTTAGCGCCACACCCAGTCGTCCCTTTTTCCCTCGTGGCTTCTTTTGGGATGAAGGATTCCATCAGTTGCTCATTGGCGAATGGGATAACGACCTTAGCTTGGATATTATCAAGAGCTGGATATCGTTGATCGATGAAAACGGCTGGATTGGACGCGAGCAAATCTTGGGTGATGAAGCACGCAGCAAGGTGCCTCCCGAGTTCCAGACACAATTCCACCACTACGCCAACCCACCCACACTGTATCTCTCCATCAAGCGCTATATTGATCGATTGGATAAGCACAAGCAGGATAGAATGCTCGGTCTCGACAACTCGGCCAAGATGGGATCATTCGATGACCCAAATATCCTTGCCAACTTGCACTTGGATGATGATGAGCTTTCAAATGAATGGTTGCTCTCGGTTTATCCCAAGCTTCGCAAAAACTGGGAATGGTTCCGTGCCACCCAGCGTGGACATATTGAGATGTTTGGCCGTGAAGCCTCAAGCAACGAGGCCTACCGCTGGAGAGGCCGCACCCCCAACCATGCATTGACCTCTGGTCTTGATGACTATCCTCGCGGTAAGCCCAGCATTGGTGAGCTCCATGTCGATCTCCATTCATGGATGGCCTTCTCCACCGGGTTATTAAAGGACATCTCCTCCAAGCTTGGCTTCACCTCTGATGCGGAAGAATATACCAAAGTCCAACAAGACATCCTGACCACGCTTGAGGAGTTACATTGGAGCGAAGAAGAAAACATGTTTTGTGATCAAGCATTAGAGGAGGGCATGCCAGTTCATATCTGTCACAAGGGCTATGTCTCCCTTTTCCCAATGACACTTGGTTTATTGGCACCCGATTCTCCCAAGCTTGGCGCCATCTTGGATATCATTGAAAATGAAAAGGAGCTTTGGTCTCCTCATGGTCTTCGTTCATTGTCTGCTTCGGATCCTTTCTATGGCACCGAAGAGAACTATTGGCGTGGTCCTATCTGGTTGAATATCAACTATCTTACCCTTCAAAGTCTTCATAACGTAAGTTTGTGGTAAAAAAAGTAGGAATGTATATAATAATAACTCTCTATCACACAGAATTATATGGATAAACCAGGACCTTACCAGGAACGTGCCAAAAACATTTATACAAAATTAAGAAACAACTTGATTGATACCGTTTACAAGGTATATTCTCATGGACTAGAAAATCTTAATTTCAAATCTTTACTTATACTCTATATATCATTTAGGATTATAAAAAGACAGGTTATGTCTGGGAACAATACTCGTCTGAAAGTGGACAGGGCTTACGTAGCCATCCATTTACTGGCTGGACTAGTTTGGTTTTATTAATCATGGCTGAAAAATACTAGATTCCACCTTTGCTTTTTTACTGCAAAAAAAAAAAAAAAAAAAATGTATTACTATTAGTGTATTATAATGCTGGTGTTATCATCATGTGTACTTGAAAATAAATTATTAAAACAGTCTGCTTATGCTCAAGCAAAATAACCCTCCCTCTCTTTTTATTTTTTTTTTTAAAAAGAAATTTCTTAATTCTGGGATAACTTGAGATGGTATGACTTTGGTCTAGTAAACTGACTGAATCCATGCTTGCTCAACGAAAAACCAGCACCACTTTCCTTGACGCCAACCCAAGCAAGTGCAGGATCAACATAATCACTGCGATTCATAAACCAAGTACCGCACTCAATCTGATCACCAATTTCGATAGCCTTATCAGAGTTCTTTGTCCAGATACTGGCAGTCAAGCCATAGTTTGAATCGTTCATCAACTTGATGGCTTCTTCGTCAGAAGATACCTTCATGATGCCAAGCACAGGACCAAAAGTCTATCCATATCCAGTTAGAATATCCCATATCTTTTCAAAGATATAAAAAAAAACTCACTTCTTCTTTCATCACATCCATGCTGTGGTTCACATTCACCAAAATCTGTGGTGAAACATAGGCTGTATTACCCTACACAAGACAGTAAATGGACACAATTCAAAAATGACAAATCATTATAAGGATTTACCTTATCATTGGCAAAGGTATCAATCAAAGGCTTTGCTCCTTTGGATATAGCATCCTCTACATGCTTTCTAACATTATTGGCAAATCTAAGATTGGCCATGGGACCCAATGTAGTATCTTCCTTGTAAGGGTCGCCCAATACATAATTCTAAAAAAAAAAAAAAAAAAAAA
>VCJI01001809.1:10822-21884 GCA_024139395.1 Backusella morwellensis
TAGGCACTCTCATTGATACTATCACTCGTGAATTTCAAGTTATCATCGGTTCCCAATACCCTTGCTGATACCATTTGTAACCATCTCAACTTCCTGTACCTGTTTGACTTTTTCATCAGCCTCATCGATATTAGATCGCATTATTTATTAGAAAAGACTTTTGATATTGGTATTGGGTATAAACTGAGTCTTTGGAACAGTGCTTTGGATTTGGTACTGCTGATCATTATTATGAATGAAGCCCGTACTGCTCCTACTAGTCCTGTCATCACAGAAGAGGTAAGTTGCATATTAAAATGTGGGAATAGAGTCGTGTCTTAATACATGACTGTATTTTAGGGACGTACATTGTCAGGGGAGAATTGGGCCAGTATTTACTCTCAATTCATGTTCAGCTGGGTGAATGTCATGATGAAGGAAGGATATAAGCGCACTTTGAATGATACCGACCTTATTGAATTGCCAAAGAAGAATCGCTCAAAAAACACCTTGTTTACCTATAGAAAGAAGCAAGTGTCTCCTAGTCTTGTGGGATCCCTTCTTCGTCTATTCTCTGTAGATTTAACAGTCCAAACATTCTATTGTATTGGCTGGTCGCTCCTTATCTTTGGTCCTCCTTATTTCTTGAATAAGATTGTTAAATATATTGAGAATACTAATGGTGAGCCTGTGTTGACTGCCTTCCTTTTTGTCACTGGTCTGTTCATCACAAACTGTGCCCAGTCTCTTTCCTTACAACAGGCACTGTATATTGGACGCTCAATTGGTATTCGTATTCAGTCAGTTGTCATTGGTGAAGTGTTTTCAAAGTCTTTACGTCGTCGTGATCAAAATGGTGACGCAAAGGATGGCGAAGGAAACCCTGCAGCAGTTCTCGATGATGACAAGAAAACAGATAAAAAGAGCAATGTCAACAACTTGCTATCTGTTGATGCTCAAAAGATTGCAGAAGTCGCTGCGTACATCTTTTATATTTACTCATATCCTATCCAGATTGTCATTAGTATTTGGAGTTTGTATGAACTTCTTGGTAACGCTGCTTTATGGGGTGTCCTTGTCATGATTATTACTCAGCCCATCACCTACTGGCTCAGTATAGAATTCCAAACCAGTCACGAAACTGTCATGGCTGCTACTGACAAGAGACTCAAGGCAATGAACGAGCTTTTATCGGCTATCCGAATCGTCAAGTTTTTTGCATGGGAAAAGGAATTCAAGAAGCGTGTATCTGATGCTAGAGGCAATGAACTCAAGTCTATCCGCTCTCGTTTAATGATGTTTATGTGGATGGGTTGTGCTTGGTTTTTCATTCCGGTTCTCATCATGGTTACTGTGTTTTATACCTATACTCTCTCAAATGCTTTGACAGCTTCTGTTGCTTTCACAGCTTTAGCTCTTTTCAACACCTTCCGCGGTGCTCTTGATGAATTCCCATTTGTTATTTCCATGATGCTTCAAGCAAATGTATCCGTGAAGCGTATTGAAAGCTTTATGGAGGAAGACGAGGTTGAATTGCCAACATCTGCTATCCACCACGATGCTAGTAGCAATACATCCACTGCTATTGGTTTTACCAATAACGCCACTTTTAGCTGGGATAAGCCATCAAAGAAAGGAGGTAATATCACACCCGGTAAAGCAAATCTTAAAAACCTCAACCTGTCGTTCCCTGTTGGAAAACTTTCCATCGTATGCGGCCCTACAGGCTCCGGAAAAACAACACTCATCTCTAGTTTACTGGGCGAAACTTATTGTTTAACCGGTCAAGCCATCTTACCCCGTATCATACCAAACCAAACTAGTCCATTGGGCGGTGCAGTATCGGGTATAGCCTATGTTGCACAAACTGCCTGGTTACAAAACTGTAGTATTCGTGATAACATTCTGTTTGGATTGCCTTATGACGAGGAGCGCTATGAGAGCGTGCTTTATATGACTGCTCTTACCCGTGATTTGGATATTCTTGAATTTGGAGATGCAACAGAAGTAGGTGAGAAGGGAATTACTCTTAGTGGTGGTCAAAAGCAACGTGTTGCAATCGCTCGTGCTGTTTATTCTCAGGCCAGCACAATCATCCTCGATGATTGTTTATCTGCTGTCGATGCTCATACCGCTAAGCACTTGTATGACAACTGTCTTATGGGTCCCCTGATGAACACTCGTACTGTTATTTTAGTAACTCATTATGTGGCACTGTGTATGGGTGGTGCCGACTATATTGTTGCATTGAAGGAAGGAGAAGTGCTTGGTGCAGGCTCCCCAGCAGACATGTTGAAATCTGGTGCGCTTGGTGAAGAATTGTCTCGTTCCAAGAATGCAAAGTTGGATAGTGCGGAGGAAGGTGCTGTTGAAGGAGCTATCCCAACTGTTCCAAAAATAATGGCCAAGAAGGCAAACAGTGCTGGTGGTGGAAAGTTGGTTCAGGAAGAGGAGCGTGCTGAAGGTGGTGTCTCTTGGTCTGTATACCAAACTTATATCAAGGCATCAGGTGGACCATTTGTCTGGGCTGCTGTTCTTTTCCTCTTCTCATTGGCCCAGGCTGTTTTCCTTGGTCAAGATTACTGGATTAAGGTTTGGTCTGCTGCTTACGGAAATGTTGCTGGTGATGTTAATGGAACAATGAGCTCTGAATCGTATAATGGCTTTAGTACTGCTCATACTACTGTCTCGGCGATTGGCTCTTCTGTTGGATACTATGTTAATGTTGCTGCTACTTATGCAGAGACTGCTGTTTCCTCCATGAACTTGAAAACTCCTGAATCAGTGAATTTGAATTATTATCTTGGTGTTTACTTTTTAATTGGTGTTGTTGGTTTATTTATGATGTGTTTCCGTTCTTTGGTTCTCTTTGCTGCCTCTCTCAGCGGATCACGCAATATTCATGATCAACTCTTAACCAGTATACTCCGTGCTAAAGTGCGTTTCTTTGATACCACTCCTTTGGGTCGCATTGTAAATCGATTCTCCTCAGATATGGAAACAATTGACCAAGCTGTTGGTCTTCATTTCTCATTCTTACTCCAGTCCATCATTGCTACCATCTGTGTCATTATATTGGTATCGGCTGTCACACCTGCATTCCTTGTACCTGGTGTTTTTATCACTGTTTTGTTCTGCATCATTGGTGCCTATTATCTTGCTACCTCCAGAGATATGAAGCGTTTGAACTCTGTTTCTCGTAGTCCTATTTATGTTCAATTCAATGAAAGTGTGAACGGCGTCGTTACAATTCGTGCATTTGGCTGTCAGCAGCGTTTTATCAACGAAAACTACACCAAAATCGATAACAACAATAGACCTTTCTTATGGTTATGGGCTACCAACCGCTGGCTTCATTGTCGTGTTGATATTCTTGGCGCCTTTGTCGGTTTTTGTACTGGCTTTGTTTTGGTTTTAGGTCGTGGATGGGTGGATCCTGGATTGGCCGGTCTTTCTCTTAGTTATGCACTCATGTTTACTCATCATGTCCTTTGGGTTGTACGCAACTATGCGATGAACGAAATGAATATGAATGCCATCGAACGTGTTCGAGAATATCTTGATATTGAAGAAGAACCCCCTGCTCACATTCCCGAGACAATGCCATCTATCAGCTGGCCAGAAACTGGATCCATTGAAGTAAAGGACCTGGTTGTACAGTATGCACCAGAAAACCCAGCTGTTCTTCGTAACATTTCCTTTAAAGTCAACCCACGTGAAAAGATTGGTGTTGTTGGACGTACAGGATCCGGTAAATCTACTTTGGCTCTATCTATCTTCCGTTTTATGGAACCCACTAGTGGATCAATTAAAATTGACGGTGTTGATATTCATTCTATTGGTTTGAATGATCTCCGCTCTCGTCTTACCATCATTCCTCAAGATCCCATCTTATTTTCAGGTACCTTGCGTAGTAATTTGGATCCATTCGATCAGCATAGCGATCTTGAACTTTGGGCCGCGTTGAAACGATCACATTTAATTGATGAAGATAATGAACAGCAGGAAGGAGAAGAAAAAATCACACTTGAATCACCTGTAGCTGAAAATGGTAGTAATTGGTCCCAAGGTCAACGTCAATTGATTGCTTTAGCTCGAGCTCTTGTGAAGCGTACTGGTCTCATTATTTTGGATGAAGCAACAAGCTCTGTTGGTAAGATTGGTTCATTTTAATTGAAATATTCATACTAATATTAACAATCAACCACATATTACACAGACTTTGACACAGATCGTAAGATTCAAGAAACTATTCGAAGTGAGTTTAAGAATTCTGCCCTACTCTGCGTCGCTCATAGACTTCGCACGATTGCAGACTATGATCGAGTTTTGGTATTGGACCAAGGTGAAGTAGTCGAGTTTGATACTCCTTATAACTTGATGACACTTGATGGTAGTGTGTTTCAACAAATGTGTGTCCGATCTGGTGAATATGACGAGTTGCTGGATATTGCTAAACATAAGAAGAGTCCCGTATAAAACAATTGCGGTACCTGGTTAGATTACTTGATTTCTATCAAGATTTAGTTGTTTCTCCAACCCTTTTCGTCAAAACACAAATATTTTTTTTAGTCTTTGTTTGTAAATACATTTCTGTAAAAGGGTAAACCTTTTTTTTATTATAATAAACCAGTGAGATACATGTACGTTATGAGGTGTTTCTTTTCAATGGACACTGAATCTAATTAAAATTGATTTAACAGTGAGCGCAAAAGAGAATGTTTATCCCATTGGCACTTTATTTGCGATTGGATCATAATGCTGTGCTATATTCCTTCAAATATCACAACTTTAAAATAGACAATCAAATTATCAGACTCGGAAAAAGAAGTATCGTTTCTTTATTTACACTCAATAATAATATAGCTTTTGGTTTTACATAAAAACAAAAGCCATACTGAAGCAGCCTTTGGTGATTTCATACATGCATTTATTTAGTATAGAATGAAACAAATTTACAAGACAGTGTCCCATAATTCACTTGAGCGCTTCTGCAGTTCAAATGTCTTGCTAATCTTTTCACATATTTCCTTTCCGTAATGTTGCTCAAGATCAGCGTTTTCAGGTAGTTTATCGTGTGTATTTGCCTCAGTGCGAGTCATACAGACTGTATTTGTGTAGTCAAGAGGAAGAGATCTGTTCCAACGTGTCAATGCCAGTTTGTCGTTTGGTCCGGACAATACGCTTTTTCCATGCCAAAGTTCTTCAAAGATATATGCTACATCGTACTCATCTAGTGGGCATTGTCTAATTGGTTGATAATGGTGAATATACAAGATGATACGGTATTAGTATTACTCCACTTACTTTTCGTTGTATGCTTGGCTCTCTCTCATCATGAGTTCACGGTGAACTCGGCCATATAAGCCATCTCTGAGTTTGATTGGAAGGGGATCGAAATCAGGATACTTGGCTATACGCAAAATGATGTATGTTGCGATGGACGAGCCAAACATACTAGGAATGGTTCCCAATACCGGTAAAATGCGTGATCGAAAATCAGGAAGTGCTGCAAATTGATCCGCTTCATCCACCTTTTCCTCTTCCAGCGGCAACAGTTTAACATGATGCGGCTTTTCAGTAGAATAAGCAACAGGAATGCCCTTCAATATATTATACTTCTTCAGTCTTTTACGCACAGAACGAGCCAATGGATCCTCTTTATGACAAACAAACAGTTAGTACAGTATAGATACAGTTATTATCGATGCTTTACCAAATGTCTCGCTGATATCAGCAATCTGAATACGAGATGGATCCGCCTTTGCACCTGCACCCATTGAGCTAATCACATCCAGATTCTTATCGTGGCAATACTTGATCAAGTCGATCTTTGTGTTGATGTTATCGATGGCGTCAATGACATAATCGGGATTGCCTGGTTACCTTGATTTTTAAAAACGAATAATCCCTTTACTATGTTCTTCTTTTAGTGTTCTTACCCCCTAACAAATCATCCACATTGTCCTTATCCAATAAGCTAACCACCTCTTCCACTTGCACAAAGGGTGCAATTTCCTGAAAGTGCCTTTTGATTGCCCGCACTTTGGGCGTTCCTACATCCTCGAGGGTAGCAACTGCATGTCGATTCAAACTACTCAACGTCACTTGATCAAAGTCGATGATTCGAATGCGCTTCACACCAGATCTCATCAGCATGAGTGCTGCCCATGAACCAACACCGCCTGCACCGACAACAATGACAAAGGCATTGCGTACAAGTTGGGCACCTTTATCCCCCAAGAACTTTCGCACAGATAGCAGTTGCTCCTGAATGTCTTGTTCGTTGTAAGAGCTTGGGGTGACTGGAGGATGCGTGATTGTTCCAACAGGTGACAAGTCGATTGAGTGTAATTCCGCCTGCTTCAATTCGTCTTTTAAAGTTCTGGCGCGGTGACGGCGGCTGCTTGCTTGATATGTTAAAATGGCAGAAGTTGTCAGCGCTGAGGCAGCAATAGCCGTAAGCGTTAGTTGCACGGCATTAGGGTGCCTGTCCACCAAGTTATTTAGCGAGTGACTAAAACGCTGTATCCATGTCATTTTTATTTTTACAAGACTCAAAAGACCGTGAAATGCACTTTTGTGCTTGCCAAATGCTGTGTGTGACTGCTTTTACTGCTCTAAATATAAAACACCGAAGCTTTCATAGAAATTCTGACTGTTTCATTTTTCTTTTACCTTACGTTTTAATTTCAAAAGAAATCATCTGGACCTGACAGCGGGTTGGTAATGAAGAGGGCTCGTAAATGGAAAACTTCTACCATTGGGAAGTATTTAGGTAGTTGCGGACCATGTTCAGATTAAACCATAGCAACTTGGGCGGTCCTTTCCCAAGCCGTCGACAATCACCCACGCAAAACGAAACTTCTTCTTAAGATACTACCATCGTTGCGTCGAAGTTCATTGGTTTAATTTTAGTCCAAAGATGATCAGTACTCAAGATAAAGGAGCCTGACAGCGGGTTGGTAATGAAGAGGGCTCGTAAATGGGAAGCTTCTACCATTGGGAAGTACTTAGGTAGTTGTGGATCATGTTCAGATTAAACCATAGCAACTTGGGCGGTCCTTTCCCAAGCCGTCGACAATCACCCACGCAAAACGAAACTTCTTCTTAAGATACTACCATCGTTGCGTCGAAGTTCATTGGTTTAATGTTAGCTCCTTTCAAATCTGAGTACTAGGTTTATCTGGTACGTTTAATCTTATTTATGAACATGATCTGATTCTACTTTATTTTCGAGAAAATAGAATGCCGTCTTTACAGCTGGATTCACCTCTTGAATTGCCGCTTTCATTATATTCACTTTCTCATTGTAAGTAAAGTAACATATACACTCTTAAATGGCTCTTGATCTTCTGACCCAACTTTGGTCTTATAGAGCCACGTAATGAAGAGCAAAGAGAGCAAAAAGATGCAAGCTAAAATAATTCATTTCTTCCCGTCCTTGTACTTTATTTTAATTGACTTGTCCACTCATTTAAGCTATAAAACGTCTTATAATAAAGCAATTAGTTGATATCATTGGAAATTTTGTTAGTGATTACAACTCCTCGGTTTTTAATCTAGGAAGAGCAATTTAGAGGCGCATCGAAGCTTTGTAGGACATGACTTCAAGACCGCCATTCAAATATTCCCGTCTATTCTAAGACACATGGTTCAAGGGTGGCCGTGGAATTTAGGAACAACGACGACTGGTCGTATGGTTACCTCATTTTGTGACATTCAAGAGTTCTCTGATTTATATTTACCCAGTGAAAGATCCAATGCACCAGACTTCCATCAATTTACAAGCCAAATCACTCCTAGTACAAACTGAAGGCGATGTATCGAACACAGGGTGGGGGTTACTCACCATTGATATCAACAGCAGGATACTTTTATTAATCTCTCTTTACCTTCATATCAATAAAAATATCAAGTTACCAGTACATAATACTGTATTCTATAATTCGTTTTTATTTGATTTACATGGTTTTCTTCGAATAAAATAATTTGTATAATGAATGATGATGATGATGATGAAAGTATATACATTATTAATAAGGTAACAATAGTCATAACAGCAAATGCTAGTTAACGCTTTGATTTCTTTGATACTGTCATGTACTCGTATTCACCATCTCTCTTCCAATGTGATTTGGGTGAATGATTCTCCTGTGCTGTCTTCTGGTGAGCCTTTCGGGCTTTGACTGTAACTTCAATTTTTTCAGCAGTATCATCACAAATGCTCTTCAATTTCAATAATGTAGCAAGTATAAACTTTGCTTTAGTTACGTCTTCAAGTACTGTTAGAAGAATGAAGTTTCCAATTTCAATCATTCGGTAAATGCCATTGTATTCAAGATCCATAGTATAAGCATAGCATTTGTCGCCATCCACCCAGAGACCACACACCATTGGGGATGGATTCTCCAATCAACGAGCACATCCAGCATCATCTGTAGCTCATAGCCAATTTTACGTTGGTCAAGCAAGACATTTGAATTACGTGGTGGTTTAGCTTCGATAACAAATAAGTCGAATCGGGTATCATTGACAACAGTATACAACGTAAAATCTGGGTACAGCTTCTTCATATCATCCACACTCGATTCAGAATTAGCAGCCGCCAACTGGATACTCGCCCTATAAAATAAGAGTAAATATTTGTTTAATAACTACACATAATATATAGGCGATTATTATTACCATATTACTCCAAACATATCTCCATAAAAGAAATTATCGATCCAAGGAGATAAAAAATATTTAATAAAAGTGTCTTCATTGCATGCGACTTCGGGATTGACACCATTTGTATATTTATAGATCTGCTTGGTCACATCGAGGAGGGTGCTTGCAGCCTTTACTATTACACTCCTAGTTCCTGTGCTTTACCAGCATCTATTAATACTTCTGCTCCTTTTAAAATGGTTGAAGTTTCATCGCCCGATGAATATGTCTATGTAAATGAAATATAAAATCTAAATTTACTGGTATTTCCTTTTTTTTAATAAAAAAACCACAAAACTTACACTTATTAAATCCGCAGCAATCAATGTTATCGTACTGGGGAGCTCTTGGTACTGATTGAAGGTGTTTATGCTAGCATATATGTTTGACAATATGTAATTCGGGATATCCTTTAAAAAAGATTCGCTTGATTTGAGTGGGAAAAGGTATATGTGACTCAACGCCCTTTTATTATTTAAAATAAAATAGTCAATCATCTGTGCTGTAGATATTTTTTTTTACTTGCATGATACTTACAGAAGACGTGAAGGGGACAGCTCCCGATCGGCCATATGCTGATTTAAATATATACATTGCTTTCGGTAGTCAAACAAATATTTGGAAACCTCGATGTCGTCAATAAGCCACTATCATTTCAATAATAAATATAATTGTTATATTTTCGTGTCATTAATTCCTACCTTGTCGTTATCATCAATTTGATTGTGCACGCATGAATAAAGTGAAAATGATAAAACATGATACATCAATTTGAATAAAATGACACTGCCACCATGATCATTTTGATTGTGCACGCATCATCAATTTGCTCGTCACCATCACTATCATGAATTAGCATGTGCGTTTTGGTAGTTGCATTTGGGGTGTAATCTTGTGAATCGAAGCTTTCGTCTTGATTCTCATCATTGCCTTGATTAATTGGTGTGGATGATCTGGGGAGTGGGTTTTCGATTCAAGTCTTGTGCTGAGTCTGACCTGTTTTTAGCATGACCAAAGCACTTATTTTCTCTTGCTGACTAAAGTCGCCCACCCTTTTCATGTTTCTATTTTTTTGAAAATATCCTCGAGGGTACATCAGGGTTTTTCTTTAGTTTTCAATCTTGACCAGGACTTCTGCACAGAGGCTTGGCAACTTTAGAAAGGTGATAGCAGTAGAATATGGTTTAATACAAAGATAATATATAACATATAAAATGAATTTTTTACTTTTTGCAAAGAGCCAAAACGATGTGAACATCAATACAGTGGATTCCCGCCAACCTCCTTCCGTTCATGAAGCTATTTTCATTGTTGTAACAAATAAAGGAACTGCACCATGGAGAATGATGATTAACTACTGATAATAATTAAGAGTAAAACTAAGTATAACCATGAGTGTGTATTACCAAAGATAACTTGCCATATTTTGAGATAATTGGTATCATTTTGACTGTGAGTAAAGAAGTACGTTTTTTGTAGATCATAGTGTGAGGGAAAGAAAGAAAAGAGAGATAAATAAAAACAATTTTCCCCGCCTTTTATTATTTACCCTGCACAATCAAAATGAGGCACATGACCTTTCATTTGATAAATAACAATCAAACCATCGTTCTCTCCTTATACTATTAATGGACAATTACCTCTTTTGTAAATGGCAACAACATGCTCTATAGGAACACCTCTATATCGTGACTACTCCGATCCACATCGGAGAGAAATTAAATGTTTTTGTCTCGGTTTGGATCGGCCAGGACGCACACAATACAATTATACCAGGCTCACCTTTCTTATAAATGGCTTTATAAAAATCTGATTCAAGAGAAGTTTCATGTTGAAAAACCTGTCTCCAAATTGCCTTTGTTGTCAATCCAAGATACTTCTGCATCATTTTTTTAATTCCTTTGCGAATATCCTCGAGTTCACTTCAAATTGGTCTCTTTGTAGGTCTAGAATAATTGGCATTTTTATATATAAAATAAATAATAGAAAAAAGGGGTAAAAAGAAAAATAGAAAAAAACAGAACGCGTTTTTCGTATTATTTTTAAACTTTAATATGATTTCTAAAAGCGCTGAAAGCAAAAGGTGAAGATGACGTATAATGGTAGAGGATCAATTTTTAGAGCCATTTATAAGAAGGGTGAGCCTGGTATAATTGTATTGTGTGCGTCCTGGCGTCCTGGCCGATCCAAACCGAGACAAAAACATTTAATTTCTCTCCGATGTGGATCAGAGTAGTCACGATATAGAGGTGGAGAACGATGGTTTGATTGTTATTTATCAAATGAAAGGTCATGTGGCTCATTTTAATTGTGCAGGGTAAATAATAAAAGACGAAGAAAATAGCTTTTATTTATCTCTCTTTTCTTTCTT
>VCJI01001809.1:24119-37121 GCA_024139395.1 Backusella morwellensis
CTCTGTCTTGATATCATCTTTGTAGTCCACGATCCAGTTAAGGTGAGCATTGCCTCTCCAGAGCTGTTTAGTGAATTTAGTATGGATAACTTGATCAGCAGTAAAACCGCTCGCTGGGAATAGTAATATGATGGTGTAGATGCTGGCATCAGTTTATGAAATATGATATTGTACTCTATTTTTTCATATTTATGGATACTCTCCAGTGTGTTTTGCATAATCTCAAGACACTTCTCCAAACAAGATCTTTCCATGTACTCACACGCATTTAGCACCAATAGGATCTTAAGGATCGGGACACTAAAATACAAATATTGATAGCCATTTTCCTTTTGGAAGAACTCAACTTCTCTCTTACAAAAAACACCAGTATAGATGTCTTCGTTAGCAAAATATGGTACTTGAGCAAATGCCAAAATAGCTTTTGCTCTCTGGCCCATCATGTCTCGACAAGCACCTACAAAGTACTTTGAAAAAGCCGAGAACCAATATCGTTCTAGGCAAAGTTGTTCAAAGTAGTTGGCGGCACCTTCCCAATCTAGCTACAGTGCAAGGTAGAAGCCGATCTCATATTCAGACATCTGCTTCATGGATACCTCGGTTCACTCGACTCGACCCCACTGCAAAAGTAAAGGATTTGATGGAAAGCGGAATGTTACATGCGGCACGTGCGATGTCTGCTGCAAAAAGCAAAAGAAGCAAGAGTTGGGATGGCTTTTTTGTGCATCAAACAATCACTCTAGGGCCGGACTTATCAACTCTTTGGAATAAAGTTGAGGAGCAATGAAGTTAAAATGGAGTAATAGGATAAAAGTCTATTTTCCAGTGCTTAAGCATTACAATAAAAAAACCTTTTTGACTTACGTGAGAGATGCTAAAGGGGAACGAACCCCACGTCCTTCTAGGTGTAATGTACCTTTCACATTACTCCACATAAAAACATCTACACTTTTATTCTATCAATTTTGATTCTAATAAAGTTTGCTCTTCAGAGACTTGTTGTCTCTTTTCTTGTAATCAGATTTTCTTGTACTTGTGGTGTAGTGGGTTTCCAGCCCAGATAAACTCAAAATGGATAAAAGGAGATCTGGGTTGGTACGATCATGTTGGGTCGTAGTGAAACTATAAGTTTATAGAGCTGCAAGATATCCATGTGATGCTTATTTATTTTATAATTTTATCTATTTTATTATTATTTTCGATATTTAATAAAATAGCAGGGTTGCTCTTCTTAGTTTTATTATCAAAGATAAAGAAACAAAGTTGGAAATGCGTCTTGCTGTAAAATTAACATTTTTTAAATGCTTAGAAAGAAAAATAAGATTATAATATTGTTCTTCTGATTGCATCTGCACATTTTTGGAAGGAGAGTGGTATGAAGAAAGCATTTTTTGTTTCCGCACATGGTGACGTTGTTTTTTTTTGTTTGTAAACGAAAAATGAACTTTTTTTCCCCTCTCTTTGTTGCTGCACAACCCTTTTTTATAAACAACCCCAATGGTAATGAACAGAGACCTTGAAGAGCAGTAGCTTACATGCCTGAATCACAGTATTTATAACCTTTTTTTTTTCTTGTAAATCATTTCAACGTGATGTAACCTTTTAACATTGTAGGCTATGGAAAGCCGCTACTGAAAGCTGACTTGCTCCGCGTTGGATTAGGCCTCCGATGCAGGCCACAGAAACGGGTAGCCTGGATTACGCGAGACAGAAGGATGGAACGCTTTTGGCTAGACATTCGATGTGAAATTCTTAATCTTGTTGAGCGTTAAGTTTACAAAAGCGCTCCTCTCTCTTTCCTCTACCTTCGAAAGAGGTTATTATGTTGAAGCAAGGATAGGCGGTTTTTTGTTTTGTTTATTTCATGGGGGAAGAGAGGGGGTAGCTTTACGCGTTGTGTCGACAGTAGTCAGGAATGATTATAGGTATGATAATGATTACTACTGACAACAAAAACGATATCAGACCCTCCTCCTTCTAACTTGTTTCTAAAAAAAGAAAAAATAATAATAATCGATATAGAGACAAGCGGGTTTCTTCCAGAGAGAGAGCGAGCAAGAGAGGAATGTGGTTTCATCAGATGTACAACTTATACTCAAGGTCCCTGTTTTTACCTGCTATTAATATAATCTGTCGTCTTCTTTCAATAAAAAATTAAAATTGTGTGCCTTAAACTTTGTTGCTATCAGCTGAGCTGTGTATTTTGTTTTGAAAATTGCCGTCATTGTTTTTTAATATTACACAAGTATTGCTGTTCTTCTTGTCTTTCATACTAAACAATGGGCATATCACAGCTATGGCAAATATTGGAGGGGGGGAAGCGGAGATATTCTTTGGAGGAGCTGGCAAGTGAGAGCAAGACACGCATTCGAGTCGCAATCGACGTTGCAATTTGGAATTTTCAAGCAAGAGGACATTTTACTGGTGACAACCCTGAATTGCATGTAATGTTCTTTCGCTTGTGCCGTTTATTTGAATTAGGCATTAGACCCGTGTTTGTGTTTGACGGAACAGAGCGACCCTCATTCAAGCGCAACAGACTCATCAATACAATGCCTTTAGAGATTCAATACCAGAAGGACTTGATTAAATTGATTGAACTGTTTGGTTTTGCTGTGTGGCATGCGCACGGAGAGGCAGAAGCGGAGTGTGCGATGCTCCAAAGACTCGGATTTGTGGATATTGTCTTGACGGATGATTCTGATGTATTTCTGTTTGGTGCTACCCGAGTCATCCGACACTGGACCTCCAAAAAAGACGAACAGGTTGACTGCTATGACATGGCGTGGATGAGAGACTCGACGGGGCTAGATCGATCTGATCTCATATTAATCGGGCTTTTGCGGGGCAATGACTATGACAAGGGAAGCAATGGAGTGGGCATAAGCATCGCGGAGGGCCTGGCAAGATCGCACCACCATCACACACTCATGAATGACATTGCACTGGCACCACCAGATACACCTCTCGAAGATGAAATGGTCCAGCTCATGTATGATAATCTTACCTACGAATTATATAATAACAGTTCAAACAATTTACAGAAAAAGTATCCAAATTTGACACTTGACCCCAAATTCCCGGACTTTTCGATTGTAGTTGACTTTATTCGCCCTATCACCAACATTCAAACCAAAAGATCTGCTGCTCGGGCCAAAGTCATGAAACAACGCCTTGATTTTAATGCTGAGCCTAATTGGAGCCAACTAGCCATGTTTGTACAAAGATTGTTCCAATGGCCAAACGAAAACTTGATTAGACGCTTTGGCTCCATGTTATTTCCTGCATTTATGCGCAAACAGCTCGTCAAAAAGCCTCAGCCCCAAAGAAGCGTGAATCCAAAAGAAAAGCACCATGCTCATGGCCAGACGCACTTGGAGGAATACTACAAACCCACCGCCTTGCCCCCAAACATGGACAATAAAACCATTACAAAAATAACAGATACCAAGACGGTAGGAAGACGACGCTATTACAGAGTTGAATGGGACCCTCAGTGCTGGTCACGTTTTAAGCTAAAAATAAGTACAATGCTGGACAAAAACATTCAAAATGAGAGATCAAACGAGCCTTTGGAGGACCCTTGGTCCAAAATCAAGCGACAGTGGGTAGCGGCAGATCTTGTGTTTATATCTCACAGATCAATGACAATAGAGTTTCAATCCAAAAAGTCAAAAAAGAAGGAAAGCTTTTTGATATTACCAGAACGAACCAAGAAATAAACATGATGAACACGCTTTTATTATTGTGATTATTAATTAATTAATAAAAAGAAAAAAAAATATGCAAAATATGCAATATATATATATATATATATATATTTCATATAACTACTATTATTATTCATCTTCATCCATGGGTGCTCCCTCACCATCCTCTGGAAATTCATCATCTTCATAGCTTTCGTCAATAGTAGCTTCTTGATACTGTTGGTATTCAGACACAAGGTCATTCATATTTGATTCTGCCTCTGTAAACTCCATCTCATCCATACCTTCACCTGTATACCAATGCAAGAAGGCCTTTCGTCTAAACATGGCAGTAAACTGCTCGTTTACTCGCTTAAATAAGTCTTGAATAGCTGTAGAGTTACCAATAAAAGTACCCGACATTTTTAGTCCTACAGGTGGAATGTCACACAAAGATGTCTTGACACTGTTGGGAATCCATTCAACAAAATAGGCCGAGTTTTTTGTCTGTACAGCAAGCATTTGGTTTTCAACTTCCTTTGTAGATAGGCGACCACGGAATATGGTGGCTGCAGTCAAGTAGCGGCCATGACGTGGGTCGGAGGCAGCCATCATGTTGCGTGCATCAAACATCTGTGCAGTCAACTCGGGTACACTCAGGTTGCGATACTGCTGAGAGGCAAATGCTGTCAGTGGAGCGAGACCAACCATAAAGAAATGAAGACGAGGGAAGGGGACCATGTTGACACATAGCTTTCGAAGGTCCGAGTTGAGCTGGCCAGGGAAGCGCAAGCTTGTAGATACACCCGACATGACTCCCGATACAAGTTGGTTTAGGTCACCATAGTTGGGGTTGGACAACTTGAGTGTTCTGAAACAAATATCATAGAGGGCCTCGTTATCAATACAAAAGGTGGCATCACAGTTTTCAACCAGCTGATGTACGGAAAGAACTGCATTATAAGGCTCAACCACTGTATCAGATACCTTGGGCGATGGCACAACAGAGTAGGTGCTGAGGATACGATCAGGATACTCTTCACGGATTTTGGACAACAACAATGAACCAAGGCCAGAACCTGTACCACCACCAAGAGAGTGACAGAGCTGAAAGCCTTGTAAAAGGTCGGTGTTTTCTGCTTCTTTTCGAATCATGTCCATGATAGACTCGAGTAATTCAGCGCCTTCTGTGTAGTAGCCTTTTGCCCACGAGTTACCCGCACCAGATTGAGCATTGATAAAGTTGTCAGGTCGGAATATTTTACCGTAGGGACTTGCACGAATTGCATCCATTGTTGCAGGTTCTAGATCCACAAGAATAGCCCTGATATGGTGTAAGAGTGAGCATACAAAAATTGCTTTCATTTTACTTGCTTTCTTTACCTTGGTACGTATTTTCCTTCAGATCCTTCATTGTAAAATACGTTTATGCGCTCGAGTTGCAAGGCATTGTCGCCGCAGTATTTGCCTTCAGTATCAATACCATGCTCTTGAGAAATGGTTTCCCAGAACTTTTGGCCAATCTGTCATATTAAAAAGATATCAATAAACATACATGCACTCAGCAAAGACGTTGTGTTAGATAAAGAAAAATATATGTTTATATACCTGATTACCACATTGTCCTAATAAAAACAAATAAAACGGGAAAGGTTAACTTTATATTTATCAGCACACACATTCACACTTCAATAACATATTACCTGCTTGTACGTGAATAATTTCTCTCATGCTTGATAGTTGGTTAATATACAAAGAGTTTAGCGTTTGAGTATTTTTTTTTAGAAAGAGTTTTTATGTTGAAACAAGTAAAAGAAGTATAAAAAATTGATGACCTTTTTTTTTTCGTTTAAAAGGAAAAAATGAAAAAATAAATAAAAAGATAAGAAAAAGAAAGACAGATTTGCAACGTCATTAAATAAACCTCAAAAGACCGTGGCTTGTTCTTTCCATTTCTCCTTACATGATGGCAACTCCTGCAGTCTGCATTATTTCACGTGACAGACTGATTATATCTTGTTTGATGGACTTGATGGATAGGTGATGACACACACAAGTAAATTACATGTCATTTTCAAACATGTTCAAAAGAAAGGAAAAATTCGGCAGAATTGAAGTGTATCAAATGGGATGTGAGACTTTCTCTTTTTCCTTGCCATCTGTTGCTTCAAACCCCTTGGACCATCTTATTCTAGCATGTTTGCAGTCGCTTTTATGCAGTCTTTATTTTGTGGGTAATTTTAATTTTTTTATTATTATTATCATTATCATTAATATTTATTCATGTGAAAGCTATATGGATATTTAAGCAATAGCAGATAGAACGATTTGTGACACAACAGTGTCTTGACTTCGGATAGCCATCTCAAAAGCAACACCTGAGGAGGCGTTGAAGGTCATACGACACCTTGCCAATACCATTTCACCAGTCAAAAACGTACCAGCAAGCAACAATGTATGCACATTTGGATTACGTGGAGTAGCTGTATCATCCAAGGGTTGCATGCCTACAAGATCAATCAAAGCAGTGCATGCCGCTTGAAGGGAAGGTGCTTTTTCACGATCGAGGGCCAATGTCTCTATTGCCTCGCCCTCTTCAAGTGATTGGTACTCTTGGTCAAAGTTTGATGTATAAGTGGGTCTAATATAGTCGCAAATCAAAAGGTCAAGATCCTCTACTTGGTATTCGTCTTCATAACCAGCATCATCAGGCTCGCCAGTCGTAGGATCACAATCCTTGATAATGAATTTCAACGTATTGGTGAAGGATGCTATTTTCGAGTAAAATCCAATAGGTTAGGTCTTATATACAAACTAGAGCATATCATTCCTAGACTTACCAACAGGATAATCATCCTGATCCGTTCTTTCATAGCCAATATAGATACTACTTTGCACATTGTACTCTAATTTTGGAGCAGGAATCTCGAGCACCTTGAAAAGGGAATCGTCCTCCTCCTCCATTTGCATCACCATCTCCACATCCTCCAATAGCTGGTCGTTTAATGTGTTGATACAGTCAAATTGGAACACAACATGCTTGGCAAACGTATGCTTGATGCAGCTGACAGTATATTCAGTTTCAGACTCTGTAATCGGAATTTTATTTGAACTCTTAAAGAGTGTGCCAAAAGCGGCAATTTCTGGTATGGCTTTGAGGGCTTCGGCATAAGCTGCTTGCTGATCCATTCGGGAAACGGCCTGTGGGGCCTTTGTATCGACTTGAGGAGAATTTGGTGAAGTCAAAGTAATGGTAGCCAAATCCTGAGGACGATGTCGACGATGTTCCTCTTCCTCCTCAGTCTTACTGATGACGGGTACATTTGTCAATGCAAAAGCGGCACTGGACGCCGTGGGTGTATTGATGTAGTCGACCAGCTCACGCTCAAGTACAGGTAAAGCAAATGTCGAGTTGTCTACATTGTAAAGCTTGGCAAGATCATGATCCTTCATCATTTCGAGCGCAAGAGTAGCACGATCACGCACTTCATCATCCACATCGTCTTGGCAACGCACCAAAAGCACACGGACACTATGTCTCAAAGCATCATCGGTAGCATGAATACCAAACTTACAGAGTGCGCTGACAGCGGCTCCACGAATAATGGAGTTTTCCAAGATGACGCGGTTGTAAATATATCGAATGTATTTAGTGGGCGTAGCAGTTTTGGGACCCTCTGTGCCGAGCATATGGAGAACTCGCACGGATAGCTTTGTAAACTCGCAATCCTCAATGAATTCACACAGATATGAAAGAGCAGCATCCTTTGAGTCAGGAATGAATCGGACCATATTAAAGATGGCCTCGACCACAGACTTTTTAAATTCATAGCCACCTTCATCCCTCAAAACACCACTCAAAAAGGACAGCATCGCAGCCTGCTTGTTGGGAAACTTGAGACATAAAGCACGTATGGCTTCCACCACAATCACCTTGAACTCGTCTGAAATTTCGCCCATAAAACCAGAGATTTGCTTCAAAAGTCTATCGACGGAGGCCTCATTGCCTGTCTTTAATAAGGTCGTGATGGCAAAAGTGGCAATACTACGATTAGAGTCGGACACAAGGTTTTCAATATCCAAATTACAGGGAGCCACTGCGGTGGGTTTTGCCAATGCCAATGTATTAAGTATACGGATGGCTGCAAACTTCAATGTGGGTTTTGGAGAGGAAAGGAAGAGCTGCAAGACTAGTCATAATATATGCTTAATATAAAATAAAAGAATAAAAGTAAATATACCAACTTACCTGAAATAGCAGGATAAAGTTCTTTAGCAGAAGCATCCTTCATCTCACAAATAGCACGAGCAGCCTCCAAATTCACCATGTCGCTCTTGTGTCTTAAATAACCCTCCAATAGCTCATAGATGCGTTTTGTCGATCTACATATGATATTAAATGGTCGCCCCTATGATCCATACACAACACACTTACCCAGGATCCTCCTCCATTACTCTACAAGCATAACGAATAATAAGACACACAGCGGCGGGATTCTTAAGAGTGGCACCTCCACGTGATCCATCCGAGAATGTCTGAACCAGCTTTGCAACCGCCATTTTATCTTGTTGGCGGATGAGAAAGAGTAATCCAAGCGCATGGTACTGAGCAATGTTGCTGGTGGATTGCACGATTTGGCTTTGTGATGCACTTCCTCCAAAACTGGATATATAACTAGAAGCAGCAGAAGCAAAACCGGATGATTGTTTTGCATAGGCAGCTTCCTGTACTTCTGTTGCCCATCGACGTACAATATCCTTTGATGAGCCAAATAAGTGGTAGGAAGACACCAACGCAGCAGCAGAAACAGAAGGTGTCTTGTCCACAATCGAGGCCTTGATGATACGCTCTATGCCTTGAATCATGGAGGGCTATTTTTATATACAAAAACGATGGTAATTAAATGAGCTGTTGCAAATAGGAGTAGATTGTATGTAATACTTTACATCAGTGATGAGACACAGGGCACGAATGGCATTGGCACGATATACAGTCTCTTGTTTGGACTGAATGTCTTTGATAAGGGACTGCGTGACCATGATGACATCCTGTGCAATGCCTGAAAGCTCTTTGATGACAAGATACATCATTTGGCGCAAGGAGGTCTAATATACAATATAAAAGTGCATCAGAGTTCATGCTATCAGGGAAATAATAAACTTGTGTGTGTAACCATACATCTTTGGACTGGAAAAGCTTAATCACGTTAAAGAAAAGATCAGTAGCTTCTTGTGAAGTAAAGGGTTCGCCCAAAGAGAGTAAATAGACAATTTTTGTTAGCAATAAACGACATTTGCGCACATTAATGGGGGAATCGTTGAAGGCGCGAGCCTCTTGAAGCACAGTGGTTTTATTGATGTGAGAAAAGATGGTGACATCTAAAAGAAAAAACACGAGTCGTTCAGTTTTTCTGCTTTTTTCTTTTAAAAACTAAAAAACCAAAAGTTTATATTTACCAGTATCTTCATCTCTCTTTACAAAGCTCATTTTGGACAAGTTAAAGAAGCGTTTAGTTCTAAAACGATGCCAAAAGAGGCACACGTCCAAAACGACGGCATTTTAAATTTGTTGGGAGCTGATTATTGGTCAAAAACAAAAACGCTTGTTTTCTGGAAATTTGTGCTTGGCATGAATCCCAAATTCACTAAAGTATAGCATAACAAAAGATGAAATCCAACACATAGAGAATAGGGAACTTTATTAACTCCCTTTCCTAATTCCTACCATCTTTATTATATTGTATTTATAACCCACTTTGAACATTTTAAGTGAAACGACTCCTTATTATATAAGTACCTGTCTAACCAATTCTGATTATCACAAGTATGGTCTTTCTTTTTTGCTTTAAAGTACTGCCATCGGTTCAAGTCGATATAATTCTCTGGTAAATCAACTAACGCTCCTTTTATTTCTAAAGCTATTGTTGCTGCTGATTGTCATTGATACCGTTCCATACACTAAACTTGGCTCAACTGGTATAATGCTTTAATCATTTTAATTGGCATTTTATTATATATTTATTGCTATTGGTCAAATCGACTTGCCTCTGGGGACTTGTGTTCAACCAGAATTTAACTTGTGCTTTGTCAATGTGACTTTATATTTTTATTTGACAAAAGCCAACTAATAAAAAAAATGAGACAAGGTTATTACCAAAACTATTTTCAGTTCAGAACAACAAGATAAAGAAAATAGAATAGCAGAAATATAAAGTAAAGAAACAAAAGGGAAGGACACTGCCGACTTGTGTATAAAAATGATTGCTATTTTCAGTGGCTCGTTGTCGTATTGGACATTTCCATCATACATTTATCATGTATGATGTATCTTATAAGCTTCAAATGATCATAATACTGTGTCACTGCTTGCTATAAAATTAGCATACTTCCTATAGAGCATGTTGTTGCCATTTACAAAAGAGGCAACTGTTCATTAATAGTAAGGAGAGAACGATGGTTTGATTGTTATTTATCAAATGAAAGGTCATGTGCCTCATTTTGATTGTGCAGGGTAAATAATAAAAGACGAAGAAAATAGCTTTTATTTATCTCTCTTTTCTTTCTTTTTCTCATTTCATTATGATATACAAAAAACGTACCTCTTTACTTTCCGTCAAAATGATACCAATTATCTCAAAATATGGTAAGTTATCTTTGGTAATACACACTCATGGTTATACTTACTTTATTCTTAATTATTATCAATAGTTAATCATCATTCTTCATGGTGCAGCTCTTTTATTCGTTGCAACAATGAAAATAGTTTTATTAAAGGAAGGAAGATAGCGGGGTTTACTATATTCAAATTCACATCATTTTCACTTTTTGCAAGGGGTAAGGACAACATTATGTTCATTTAGAAACATTTATTTTCTGAAAGGCGTCACTCTAATTTAATTTGTAGTGAAAAGTGTAGTGCCTGTAACGATATCCATTTTTTTTATACAAACCAAAATGGCTACAAATAAAAAGAACTCAGCAAGCGAAAAGGACTCAACAAGAGCCAAAAAGAACAACTTCAAACTTAATTATAATGGGAAAAACATGTACATGAAGCACGTTGCTGAAAAAGGAAAAGAGGGTTGGCCATTCAACTCTTTCAAAGAGCATTTTAATTCAAGGCGCCCCATTAATAATATGTGTATGATCAGCACATATAAGCACACGATTAAAAGTTATTTAAAAAGAAAAACTCTTAATGAAGAAACTCGCGATGCTTTGGAGAACTGCCTGTCCCAAGTAAAAGTCCATTTTCTGCGTTATACTATATCTTGTACTAAAGTATATTCTATATTGCTACCACCTTAATTAAGACAAGGCTGTTGAAAAATTTGAATCTCCAGCTATGGTGAAAAAAATGACAGCCCTCCGCAAGCTCCAGGTATTTTTTCCGACCTTCGCTTATGGTTCAACCGCAAGCTATTTTCAACAGTACAAATTTCCATTTTTATCGTAGGATTTCATTTATATCGTCACTCTACCGGCACGCTGACGCTTTTTAATAGAAGGATGATGATACCCGATGCATCCGAAAGCACACAAAAACCAGCAAATTCATCGACCTACAACATCGAATATAAGATCAGTGGAACTCAAAGCCTGTCATCTTTCAGAACAGTAACAATTACGGAAGCGTAAGTGTTTTTAACATTAGACGATGATAAAACAGAGTTGCATTTTGTGTGATAACTGATCCATGTTGTATTAAATATAAATAGATTAACTTCCCGAACAGTGAACAAGAAGAGCAAGAAGAGCTGGACAATAGCTTCGAGTCTTCTGATTATACCCCCCCACGCTACCACTAAAACATATATCATCCTCCATGACGATGATTCTGAGGATAATGATAATGATAAGCAGGTAAGACCGAATAACACGAAAATAGAATATTTGTATTTATTAATGGTATAATAGTGGTTCGTTGAGGATATCGAAGTATCCAAGTATTTGATGGACTATCGAAAGCTATCAATATATTTAAATCAACATTTGACCGATCGGGAGCTGTCCCCTTCGCGATTATTGTAAGTACCATGCAAGTGAAAACAAAACTTCAAGTGATTGATTATTTTGCGTTTTGATAGGGCTTTGAGCCATATCTATCTCTTCCCATTAAGACAAAGTGAATCTTGTCTTAAAGACATTACCAACACTGTATTATCGACCATCTATGCTAATCTGAATACGTTAAGCCAGTATGAAGAGCTCCCGGCTGAATCAACACAGATTGCTGATGCTATGATTGAGGTAATTTTTGTTAAAGAAAAAAGAAACCCCAATAAACTTATATTTTATATTTCATTTACATAGGCATATTCATCGGGCGATGAAACTTCGATCATTTTAAAAGGAGCAGAAGTATTGATAAAAGCTGGTAAAGCACAGGAAAACAGGAGTGTAATAGTAAAGGCTGCAAGTACCCTCACCAATGTCACAAAGCAAATATATATATATATACAACAGTGGTGTCAATCAAAGCAAATTATGCAATGAAGACACTTTCATCAAGTACTTTTTATGTCCCTGGGTGGACAGTATATTTTACGGTGAAGCCTTTGGTGCGATATGGTAATAATAAGAGCCACAATATTTATGTGTGCTTACTAAACATCCATTGTTTATTTTCTCTTATTTTTATAGGGCGAGCTCCCGATTAGTATTCTTTGGTTGAAAAAACACTTGAAGGTGTAGAAGGTGAATGGGTCACAAGATTGATCTTAGATTTGTAATAAACAGCCCTGGTACCGCTGATATTGATGTTGGTGCTATTGAAGCAGCTAATGAACTTCCTTCAGAGAAAAAGAAAAAACATGATGCTGCTAAGCTCTTAATTGAATCAAAAGATGTTGTTGATCTAGCTGTAAACAGTACAATTCATCTCGATGATATTCGCAATCTCTCTGGAACGGGTTCCAAATCGACGGTTAGTCTGTCTATTTCAACACATCTATACATATAATTTATTCTTTTTCTTGATTCAAGGTTTAGCTTGCGAAACAATTTCAGTCTATTTGTATCGGCTTCAAATACAGTGGAGTCTGGCATATGAAAACTTGAAAATGGATCGAAAACTGCGTTTCCATTTCCAAATTTTACGCTGTAAAATCGATATGTGACAGGAATCGAGCCAGATTTAGCCAATCACAAGCCGAAATATTACTTCTTTTAAGATGAGAGCCGTTTCCAAACTACTAGTAGTTTCCAGATCCCGTGTTTCCATATTCCAGACTCTACTGTATATGTTGCGCCACGATCCCCAGACAAGTCAATACCACAAATGCTTCGCCCTCTCACTGATAGCCCATTGATA
>VCJI01000181.1:2119-15438 GCA_024139395.1 Backusella morwellensis
CATTATTAGTTAGTTGGGGTTTAGTAGTAAAAAATCGTCTTTTTTGTCCAAAAATCATGATCGGCCAAATTTCGATATAAATTTATGATCTATGATATCGTGAATCTCCAATATTCAAGCTTCGCGTCATCAGCATTTGTATTTGCACTACAGTGGTTCCCTGCTAATTTCCGGTGTCCGTGAAATTTAGAGAGACCGGAAATTACTGAAGAGCGAACTTTAAGCGGGGAAGGAATATAATTTATCCGTAAATAGTAGGTCTTAAGTAGTTATATCAAATGAAAACATGCGAAAAACATGAGAATAAGTACAAAAAACACCTATCTTTACTTAATGATTAAATTAAAAAACTAAAACTATACAAAAAAAAATTGATATATTTCTTCATCATTTTTGCCAGATATTTTTTTGTAATCACTATATTTCGGAAAATCATATTTCCTCTAAATTCTAGGCATATCATTGGCTAAGTCTCACCCCCGTTTAGGATTTCTTAAGGAAAATGATGCGGAAATGGAAGTTAGAGGGAGACAGAAAATTTCACAGCTATTTTCATTATTCAGTTTTCAAAACCGGAAATTACCGAGGGGGAAAATTACCGAGGAGCCACTGAATAACCAATTAAAATAATTTTTTCATTCACTTAATATAAAGAAAAATAGTGCTAGAGTCAATTAGTTTGAATCCAAGAACTCAGATTTCCAATATCTGTTTAGACATAGCTGAGCTTTGAACAGGTGAACACGCTTTGTGCATTTTTATTTTCATTCGTGAAAGTTTTTATTGGTGCATCAGGTGTTATACATGAGTTTTAAAAAACCAGAAACCTGGTGTCAACATATCATCAGTGATTCATACTTTCATCTTTACATAAATGCTTTCCAGGACTAACTGCTAAAACATAGGTTTGCATCGTATTCTTTAAAAAGCGTCTTATGTAGTACATCGAATCCAGTGAGGTTCTATTTCTTTTAGTATCTTTGGTTATATCAATCAGGATAAGCTATAATTTACTTACTCTCTAGTACCAGACTTGGTGAAAACATGTAATCACATTAAAAGATTGAAGCGACAAAACTCTATAAGCATGGCCCCAGTAAGCAGCTTTGTTATTCGCTCTCATATCAGTCATTAGAACCTACTAATTAATCATGATTTTCCAGAAGCATATTCCTTTTGATCCAAATGACAGATAATTTCGCTAGGATATACAATACCAATAACTCGCAAATCTGTTATCACATACCCCTCCCTCCAGTCAAAATCATCTTCCGGCTCGTCATTTTTGTCATGAACTTCGTTATCAGCCTCTTTTCAGCGTTTCATCTTCTAGATCTTCAGGAATAACTCTAGCAGTGATTTCAGTAACTGTAGAACGTCTTGGAAAAAAAAATGAATACTTGATGTAGGTAGAGTGTTTGTGCATTTATTTGATTTGAAGACTCAATAACAATAGATAGAATATTGAAATGTACAGTGAAGAAAGTCAAAATAAGAAATACAGTTCTTTCATGGATTCAATAGATATGTTTAATATTTGATACATATATTATTCTTATTAGTTTGATGGTATCATATTTTTCTCGACTGCAACTGGGTTCTTGCATACTGTTCGCATAAATGATGACTTATCCTCCTCTACATCCTCATGGTCATCATTGATTCGCTGGTAGATATTTGTAAGAGTGTTTTGCATGATTTCGGCAACCTGGTTGAATTTCTCCAGGATTACTGGCAACAGCATGATATCATCAACGTTGGCTCTTGCAATGTGGAAGCGGTTCAATTCAATCATTCGGTATTGACCATCAAAGAGGAGATCCATTTTATACAGCACGCAATGGTAATCTTCAACAATTAAGCCACAGACTACTGGATCCTTGACCTTCTTCTTTACCAACTTGTTCAGTGCTAGCGCCATCTCCTTGCCAATCTTTATGGTGTCTCTTTCTAATGAATTATTTGCAAAGTTCCCTTTTCTTTTTACCTCCATAAACAACAGTTCATATGTAATGGAAGAGGTAGGTTCGATATATAACACAACGTCAGGGAGAAGAGCGGGACCATTATCATTCTCGAAATGATACGTGAGCCATTCAGACTTGATTGCTTCCAGTTTAAATATAAGAAAGTGTTCTATGTAAGGTCGAACCAAGTTGATGATATGGGTAGCCTCTCCTTGCTGACGAGAATATGATTGGTTGTTGTTTAATAAGCGAGGTAGTAAATCTGAAACAACACCTGATATCATTCGAAGGTCTTTGCTACTTGTGTTGATCTTGATCCTTAAGATACCGTCACTGACATCATCTTGATTCATCGTTGAATCCGAAACAAGTAGGTGCATCTCTCTGCATTTGGTTATCACTTCTGCTTCTACTTTTATTGATGGGACATCGGACTTGGCTTGGTTCATCACCTTCTTTTTATCACTTGGATCCAGTGAACTAAGGGCGCATTGATCGAAGGGAGACAATAAAAAGATGTATGATAAGGAGAGAGTGCGGCCGTCTGATAGGTGCTTGCGTTTCTGAGCTCCTTCTATGGATACTTGACGATAACTCCTTAATAAACGTGTGATGTCGTGGTTATCAACTTTCCAATGAGTGTCTTCGTTTTCACCAAAATCTGTAGGTCCGTAGTAAGAGTATAAGTACACATTCATGTACTTTCGTTTTTTCTTTTCATTTGACAGGCTTTGCCAAGTGCGTGATCTTGAGCTGCTGCTATTGTCATCTTGTTCCAAGGTGCATTTCTTTGTTCTTCTTTTTGATGATCGTGGTTCTCTTGTATTTTGTGTGATTGTCACGCTCTCTGGTTGTGAAATCAATATGCCCATGTTTTCGCTATTGTCCACGGTTGTGTTCTTTTTATCGCGTTTGAAAACGAGTGGCTTCTTTGTTTCCTATAAGCTAAATTGTGAGTCTTCAAAAAGCAAATATATTGTAAAAAAAAACGCGTTATTAACCTTCCAATGAGCTATGAGATCCTGTGCCTTCTTGACCTTGGTTTTATCCTTGGTCCTGAGTACTTGTTTTAGCTGGCCTTTTAGAGTTTGCAAGTTATCTCGTGCAGCACTAGAGGGACTATTTTCCTCAATAATACGAAAGGCCTCTTTAATAGACCAATTGTTCGCCGATGTGGTTATGAAATAATTACTTTTCGCCATTTTATTTTGTTAGATAAGGGGTGTTAAAAAGAAAAGGAATATGAAACACTATTTCATTGATCACAGCTCTTTAGTTAAAAAATGCACATCGGAGAACAAATTTTCCATAAAACTCGAACTTTGATTTGTATTGGCTGTTGTCGTCATTCTTTTCTTTTAACAAATGAAATACATAATCAATGGATAGACCAAGGTAATGTATTATTTCTTTTTAAAAAAAGGCTTGGGTTACACTGTATACTATAGATGGCATCTATATAACAATGTATGGTTATTTGTCATGTTAGTACAATTTTATCGTTGGTAATACATGCACCTCGAAAGACCGATTATTTCACAGATATAATCATATCATTATTAAATGGATCACCTATTTTAAGTTGTGATGATGAAAAGGTAATAAAAAAAATACAGTGATGCTTTATTTATATATGGCAAAACCATTGGGAATGATAATTAACAATAACAGCAAAAAAAAAAGAGAGATAAAGTGTTGTTATACTTGCTTAAACTTGCTTCATCTCTCCAACAAGACATCCATATTTATTTTCATGTTAAAAGGACCTTATCAACACTGGTAACCGAATAGCACTACTGGTTAAAAACAACCAAAGTTTTTTGACACCTTGTATACAATACAATGACCCTGTTATTCTCTATTCCTTCCTTTTGTAAACATCATCACATGTCATGCTGTATAGCATCCATGATGCTTTTCCGGCGGAAGCGCAGGTAAATTCCACCATCTTCATTCCTTTTGATCCAGAAGTGGGAATATTAGAGCCATATCGTGGTCTACTACAGAATGGACATAACATATTAGATTGAATATTTCCCCCGTTCATCACTTTTACTGAAAGTCCACATTCTACATCTTTTAGGTATTTGATATAAAGATCGATTTGTTCAAAGTGGTTGTTAGGTAACGACATCGTTACATCGCTCCAGACCAAAGCATAAAAGTACAGTGTTGTTAATTTTGGGAAACTTCGCCCTGTGATTGTTGTTGTTGATAAGACCACTTACGTTCTCGAGTTCCAGACATTGAATAGAAATGATATTTGATGTTGGCTCATTAAATTCCAAACCGACACCTTTTACGATTAAATGTGTAAGTGTTGAAGGGCAAACATCGATAAGTTGACTAAAGCTGAATGTGTTTGTAGATCTACGACCATAGAAATGATAAGAGCACTGAGTGCCGATTACTAAAGTGTTGAGCACCACCTTATTGGTCAGTATGAGTATAGGCTCAGGAACAAGGGTCTTTCAGAGTGAGTTTATGAATGTGTTGTGATTGTAGCGATCGAACCAGTTGTTGAATGAATAAGACATTATTATCATTTTTTTTGATTTTATACTAAGTTCTTGTAACTTCATCCCATAATCATCAAACTTTCTGAAAGCATCTAGTCCATCACAGTAATTCTTGAATGAGAAAGTTTCAATAAGAGGCCCGATATTTTGAAACCAAGGAAAGATCCCCTCGTTGTAGACATTCCAAACATAATTCATGTCGTGCTTCTCTAATGTATAGTCATCACAAGTAGCCTTCTTAATAGAGAGATATTTTTTGACCATGTACTTGTAGAATTGAATGTGCGTGTTTAGTCCTCCAGCCTTGAAAAGATACATTTCCATTTCTGTTACTAAACTTGCAGGTATAATATCTTGAGGTGATTTACTTGTTAATATAGTCAGTTGGTAGAGGTTTAGGCTTTTAATTGATAGTATATTACGGTGCAGTATTTCCAAGTCCATTAGTTTGACATAAAAATGACGGAAAGGGTTTCCAAAACTGGCATGTTGTTTAGCTAAGAGAAAACATCGAAGGTCAACCTACCAGTTAGCTCAAGTGATTTGAGTTTACTACATAAATTCGACATTGCAAGTTGACATGCTAATTCGTATTCACCAAAATCTGATATCTTCTCCAGTTTCGATATAGGATGCGTAAAATGGAATGAGGTGTCCAAGTGATTTGTTGCTTGGAATGCAGTTTTTTCTTCGAGAAATATGATTTCTTTTAAGTTGGGAAACATATTGCAGAGTAACCTTCTATCGAAATCACGGAGTGAGTTTGAACATAGCGTTAGGTATTCCAATTGGGTTGCTCGATATGGTTGACGTTCTATCATTTCTTTAAATTTAGGGAATTGGCAATTGGTCATCGCAATGCTATGAAGCAAGCTGCCTTTGTCCAAGATATCGTACTATAATCGACAAACAAGCATGTATTTTAGCCTGTCTTTCAAGTCAATCCTAGTAAATATTTCATGTAAAACTTCAGCAGGAACATGACTCATTTTAAAAATAAAACGAAAGAGTGATTTTGTGAAGAATGCAATTTATACTCCCAATCATGAGGTTTTTTTATTATTATTATTAACATTCACACAGCTTCATATAAAATGCCAAAAATAGGTAATTGAAAATGTTTTATTTATTTAAGTGTCAAGAGGTAAAAGAGTTTCAAGTGGTTTAATCATCTATAAAATTATGTTCAACATCAAAAGAGGGTTCCTTACAAGAAGCACAAGTCAGGCTCAACGCAGGATTATATTGAAATTCCTCTTTTGATACACTGATGAATTTGTTATAGCAATATATTGTTCCATTTCCATCGTTATCGGCATATTGCCTAATTGCGTAATACTTGTCTATGCTATCGTTGGCTGTCTTTAATACAAACCCACTGGTTTTTATTTCATGGTAGTAGATTTTAATGTACAAGATATCCAAGTTGTTCTTTGGTAACGATATGGTCACTTGATCTTTTATTACACCATCAAATCATAGTTGGACTAGTTGTGGAAAACTTGTTTCAATGATGTTTGCCAGTTGTTGATCCAAATCTATATACGATAGATCCAGGCACTTGATACAAGTCTGATTTAAGGTTGCTTCATTGAATGTCAAATCGAGACCTGATAACTTTAAATGATTGAGTGTTGCAGGACAGGCTTCAATAAGTTGAGTAAAGTCGATTGTTTTTATGTACCCAGGGGAATGATTCTCACAATCGTAACTGGTACCGATTTCCAAGTATGTTAGTATTTCCATGTTATTCATCCAATGCATGGGCTTAGGAATAATATCGGTCAAAGTGAGTTTCTTGATAGACTTGGATTGTTGAGATTGAGCGAGATCACCAAGAGATAAAACAGTATCGTCTTCTACTTCTTCGCGGTATGCTCCTATTGTGAGTTCCTTTAGCTTCATTCCAAAAGCATCGAACTTATTGAAAGCATTCAATTCATCATAGTAATTATCGAATGAAAATGTGTCTATCTGCGATCCAAGTCTTTGATAAATAGGAAATATGCCTTCGTTATAAACATCCCGAATATGTTCCATGTCGTCCCTCCATACTGCAGAATCATCAAAAATAGGTTTATTGACAGAAGGGTACTTGTTGTTTGCGTACTTGTAGAGTTGGATGTGCGTGCTTATATTATTAGCCGAATAAATAGTCATTTCTAGTTTTGTAATCAAAGTTGCAGGTACAACGTCACGAGGTATATCGCCAGAGGTGAAATTTACATTAAGTTGTAAGCTCTTTATCGTTGGCAGATTATTATGCAATAACTCCAAATCCATCAATGTGACTTCAGGGCCAATTAATCCAAGATGTTCCAGAACCGGCATATTCTTCAGTTGAGGGATGGTACTGTTACGAACCGACCGTTCTGCATAACTGAGGTTGAGTTTAAGTGACTTGAGTCTACCACACAAGTTTGAAATGACTAATTGGTGCGTCAGCCCGCATTCACCATAGTCTTCAATCCTCTCTAACTTTGACGTTGGATGCGTAAAATGGAATGTTTCACGATAAAATGGCCAACTTACGTAGTTTTGATGGATTTCCTTCAATATGAGCTCTTGTAGGTTGGGAAACATGTTACAAAGTTCTCTTTTATCGAAAATAGGTCCTGGACTATTCTGAATTGTTAGGTACTCTGTATGATCTGCTCGATGTGGGAAGCTTTCCATCATGACTCTGAGTTTGTGATACTCGCGGGCCGTTATATCAAGATCATAAAACAAACTACGCTCATCCAACTTGTTATACCAGCTACGACAAACAGACAAACACTTTAGCCTGTCTTTTACGTCAAGTTTAATAACGATTTCGTGGAAAATTTCAGCGGGAACACGCTCCATGTGATACGATATAGAAGATAAAAAGTAATAAAAGGAAGAAAAGATGATCAAATACAAATTGTAACAAACAAAAAGAAAAAATAGGCGTTAAAATTCAAATTCAAATTCAGAATTGTAACACTGGAATCAACATAAAAATAGGAATATTCAGGTGGGATCATTTAGGCTTTGGACCCATCAGAAACCAGTCTTTATTATTAAATTTACAAGTGAGAATAACTGATCAATATTTTTCACATTTCTTTTTAGTAGAAAAAGACAACTGTTCTACAGAAGGACATATGAATTTCAATGCAAAGGAAGGCTCTCTTTTTACTGCACGTTTGTCTCTACTATAATACGTATGTAAATGACCATCATCATTTCTATTTGGGGTTCGCTTTATTGTATGGCAATGAATGTCATCGTCGCACTTGGACTCGATTGAATAATCACTATGGTTCTTTTCTTCATCGTACATTGCTGTGAAGTTTACCTTCTTCAAGTTGTGGTTTAGTAACGATATTGTCACATCGCTTGTTTTTTCACCGGTAAGCTTGAATGTCGATAGTTTGGGAAAACTTGCTTCTATGATAGTTGCTAACAATGGTGTAACATCTACCTCGGTTATTGTCAGATCTTTGATGGATGTTATTTTTGAAGTTGGCCCATCGTATTTCAAACTGATATTATCCAGTATTAGAGTCGTAAGTGTTTCTGGGCAAGCACCAATAAGCTGGGTGAAGTTGATTTCATTTCTCCTTACACGTACTACTTCTTTTTCTTCTTCTTCTTCTTCTTCCTCTTCATCATCTCCATCTACAAAAAAGTAACTACCGGAGATGTCCAATGTTTTGAATGCTTCCAAGTTGCTCATCAAATATAAGGATTCAGGAATAGCATCTTCTAAAATGATTTTTTGAACGGATTGAGATTGTTGTGACTGAACAAGTTCTTCAAGGAATGGAGCATCATCGCCAAGATCTGAAACTATTAACTTGACTTGTTTTAACTCGATTCCAAATTCATCAAACTGCCTGAAAGCACCCAGCCCTTTGTAATAACCACGTAATGAAAAAGTGTCTACTGGATATCCAATCTTTTGATGGAGCGGAACAATCCCCTCTTTATAGATTTCAAGTACATCGTCTGGGTGTCCACAGGTTCCCATCTCATTGTCCAAAATAGGGTTCTTAACATGAGCGTATTTATTGCCAAAGTACTCGTAGAATTGAATATGAGTCTGTATTTTGTCAGTGTTGTTTAATTTCATCTCCAGTTCTGTGATTAAGTTTGCAGGCACAACATCTTTAGGCATTTCACCAGGGATCAAAGCTACATCATTGAGATACAAGCGTTTAATAGTAGGTAAGTTACTGTGCATTATTTCTAACTCGGTCAGCTGGAATTTTGTGAGCGACACTCGAAGTTCTTGTAAAACTGGCATGTTCTTCAGCTGAGAAATGATTCTGTTGGAGTTTGAAGAATCGTTCATTAGGAATCGGAGTTCAAGCGATTTCAGATTTTTACACAAATCCGACGTGGCTAATTGCAGTGCCATTTTGCATTCACCGGTTTCTTTCAGCTTCTCCAACTTGCAAGTTGCATGCAAATATGGAAAATTCTTGCTCATATGAACTCGTGACTCTTGGTGGCAATATTCCTTCATGTTGAATTGTCGCAAGTTGGGAAACATGTTGCAAAGTTCTCTTTTATCAAAATTAGGGTCAAGGCGATCATGTATCTTTAGATATTCCACTTGGGCTGCTCGATGTGGGAAACGCATCAACATGTATTTGAGTTTATGAAATTGAGTGTTTTTATATCAAGATGGTAGAGAAGTGTCAACCGATCCAGCGTGTCATACCAGAACCGACAAACAAGCATACATTTTAGTCTGTCTTTCAAGTCAAGCCTAGCAAATATTTCATGTAGAATATCAACAGGAATATGATTCATTTTGAAAATAGCAAAAAGATAAAAAGAAAAAGAGAGAGCAAAAAAATAAAAAAATAAAAAATATGTAGTCAGAAAACGTCACTCTTTTTATCAAATCAAGTAAAATTACAAAAATAGACTTTTAAAAATAAAAGCGTTACTTTTTCAAAGCCAGAATGCTTTTGATCGCTCAATCTTACTGTTTTATTCAATGACAGAGCACTTTTTATTTATTAGTTGATATAATGATCATCATCGTAACCTTCTTCATCACCATTATTTTTATGGTAAATAAAATACGATGATTTTTCGACGGAAGAACAAGTAAAGTCCACCAACTCGAATTTCATAAAGTCATGGTCGACCTTCCGAGAACAATGTATTTGCGTTCCATACAACGGATCTTTGTAGCCTGGCCATATCACCTCAGTCTGACGCTTACCCTCGTTCATCGTACTGACTGAACTATAACATTCTGCATATTCTGGGAATTGCACTTCAATATCGACCTCCTTTAAATGGTGATTCGGTAGCGATATCGTCAATTTGCTTTTTATAATAGCTTCAACATTCAATACCGTTAATTCTGGAAAATTTCTCCCTGCGATTTTTACTGCTCCTTCTGCGATCTTTACGTTTACGAGTTTGAGATTTTGAATGGAGGTAACATTTGTCGGTAGTTTACCAGAATCCAAATGCATGCTGTTTATGATTAGATCCGTAAGGGTTGGAGGACAAGCATCAACAAGTCGGTCAAAGTCGATTGTGCTGGTGAATTTCTCGTTAAATTCAGCATAAGAGTCACTAAAGCTGATTTCCAAATATTTAAGTGCTTCCATATTCATCATCATTTCCAGAGACGCAGGAACAATATCGTTCAAAATAAACTTCTGGATGGATTTTGATTGCTGCGATTGAACAAGTTCGTCAAGGGGAAAACGAAGGACGTTCCCATCCATCTCCTCATCCATACCGTAATGCATAGCCTCATCCAAAGCATCGCTTACATATGTTATTGTGAGTTCTTTTAGCTTCATTCCAAATCTATCAAACTTCCTGAAAGCATCCAACCCGTCACAATAGCGCTTGAATTCGAACGTGTCTGTTCTTGATCCGATGTGTTGATAAAGCGGAAGGATACCTTCGTTATAGAGCTTCCGTACATAACTGTCGTTGGCTCTAAACAATGATACGGTTTTATCAAAAGTAGGTTTAGCAACGGAGGGGTATTTCTTGGCAATGTATTTGTAAAATTCAACGTGTACATTAATATCATTAACACCATTAAAGTAGTTAAGTTGAAGGTCCGCTTCAGTTACTAGATTTGCAGGCGTAACCTCATGAGGGATCTCACCAGAAAGTAGAGCTGCACCCGTTAGGCGTAGACTTTTAATTGACGGTAGATTATCGTGCACCATTTCCAAGTCCATTAATTTCACTCCAAGTCCGCGTAGCGCAAGGGTTTCCAACACTGGCATGTTTTTTAGTCGAGCGAGGACATGGCTATACTTTGATGAAAGTGTTACATCAAGTGATTTGAGATTACTGCACATATTGGACATTGCCAGTTGACAGGTTAATTCGCATTCATCGGAATCTCTAATCCTCTTCAACTTTGACGTTGCTTGGCTAAACTGGAATGGCGTGTCCAAGTAATGTGTTATTTCAAGTCCAAGAATATTTGTGGGCATCACAAGTTCTCGTAAGTTGGGAAATATGTTGCAAAGTATTCTCTTATCGAAACCAAGACTTGAAACTGAAATTATTTCTAGAAATTCCACCTGGCTTGCTCGGTGTGGTTGGCGTTCTATCGCTTGTTTCAATTTAGGGAATACGCGATCGGATATATGAAGGGTATGAAGCAAAGTGTGTCGGTCAAGTGTATCATACCAGAACCGACAAACAAGCGTACATTCTAGTTTATCCGTCAAATCAAGTTTAATAAAGATTTCATTCAAAACTTCAACTGGGATATGGTTCATTTTGGAAATAATAATAAGCAGAAAAAGAGGGAATCAAATCCAACTTTTGAATCAAGTAAAATAAAAATACGCGCTAAAATTCAAATTCAGGAACCACTCAGTTTTACCACTGAAAGATTTTTCTTTTATTTAGTTCTGATTGATATTCATCATCTTCGTCAAAGTCTGGGATAAGAGAATAGACAAAGTTCTCGATAGAGGCACAGGTAAACTCCACCATCCGCATTCTTGTTGATCTAGTGGTTGATTTATTAGAGCGATATATTTCTCCTACAATAGTACTATTACGGGTTGGCAATATCACAGTACGCTGAGGCTTGCCCCCGTCCATAGTATTGACTGATAGCCCATATCTGTCTTCTTCTTGGTATCTGATATAAATAGCGGCCATCTTTAAATGGCTGTTAGGTAGTGAGATCATCAATTCGCATTTGACATCGGCATTAAGATTGAATATAGATAATTGTGGAAAACTTGTTCCTGTGATCGTTGCTGTTGATGTGATTTCTACGATTAAGAGTTCCAGTGATCGAATGGAGGTAATATTTGCTGTTGGTTCATCAAATGTCAATTTGGCACCTTTGATGGTTAAATCCGTAAGGGTTGGAGGACAAGCTTCAACAAGTTGACTAAAGTCGATTGTTTTGGTGGAGAAACCATTATAATCATGAGAATCTTCAACGTCGATTATCAAACATCTAAGTGCTTTTATATTGTGCAACATATTCACAGGTTTAGGAAGAGTCTCTATCAAAGTAAGGGATTGAATATTTTTTGATTGTTGCGAATGAACAAGTTCTTCAAGGGGGAAATCGGAAAGACCAAGGGACCATCCTAGTGTGAGCTTCTTTAACTTCATTCCAAATTCATCGCACTTTTTGAAAGCATCCATTCCTTCGTAATAATCATGTAATGAAAAAGTGTCCAGCTGACAGCCAATATTTCGGTAAAGCGGAAATATCCCCTCGTTATAGACCTTCCTCATGTAGTCTATGGTGTCTCTGTTATTGCGCGATATTACGGAATCATCAAAAATAGGCTTATTAACTGTAGGGTATTTCATGGTCAAGTACTTGTAGAATTCGATGTGTGTGTTTAGATTGTCAGCACTAAGTAAAGCCAGATTAAGCTTTTTTATTAGCATCGCAGGTATAACGTCATGAGGGACTTCACCAGAAGCTATATGTATATAGCTTATGCATAAACTTTTAAGTGCTGGTAAATTATGATGCACCATTTCCAAGTCCATCAGCTTGACGTTAGAATGTTGTAGGGCAAGGGTTTCCAACACTGGCATGTTTTTTAGCTGTGACAAAATAGATTTGCTCACTGTTCCAGGTGGACCTAGGAAGTCTAGATCAATGGATTTGAGGTTCTGGCACATGTTGAACCTTATCAGTTGATGTGCTAATTCGCATTCACCGAAATCTGTAATCTTGTTCAACTTTGATGATGAATTTATAAACTGGAATGGCAGGTCCATCCTTGACGTGGGATGTATCAGGTGGAAGGGGTTGTAATAGTGGCTAGTTTTGGGCGAAATGATTTCCCTCAAGTTGGGAAACATGTTGCAAAGTATTCTCTTATCGAAATCAAGTCTTGGAGTTGAATATATCGTCAAAATTTCAACTTGAGCTGCTCGGTATGGTTGATGTTTTATCATTTCTTTCAAGTTAAAGAAGAGTTTGTGATCGGATATAACAAGTGTATGTAGTAAGCTACGCTCGTTTACGATATCATACCAGCGGCGGCAAACCAGCATGCATTCTAGCCTATCCTCTAGTACAAGCTTAATAAAGGTTTCGTGTAAAAGTTCAGTAGGAACATGGTTCATGTTGATACGAAGTTAAAAATATAATAAAGGGAAGAAAGTTAAAATAAACCTCTTTCTGTTTCAAACAAAATAAAAATACGCGCCAAACTTCAAACTCAGTAGTGCAGATTTAGATTTTGATTAGGTTCTTTAGTCATGACAAACCAGCATTTATTATATTGCACGATGGGAAATTTTTTAAATTTTTCTCTGCTAAAATTATTTTGTCCACCAAATGTCCACTAAATGTCCACCGCTTTTTTTTTTTTTTTGG